>CM060460.1:17855000-17867500 GCA_030544415.1 Thalia dealbata
AAGGACTTTGCGGGTAAGACGCCTGAGCAATCGGAGGCACGCGCAGAGCAAGCAACCGAGCAACCGAGGGCGCACACAGAGCAAGCGCCCGAGCAACCGAGGGACTTCGCGGGTAACACGCCCGAGCAGCCGAGGGCGTGTGTGGAGCAAGCAGCCGAGCAACATGGCCTGCACGCAGAGCAAGCAGTCGAGCAACCAGCGACGCGCGCGGATCAACAAGGGACGCATGTGGGGCAAGAGTCGGGCGGTCCCTTAGCCGAAGGCACGCGCGCGCGGCATCGAGCCACTGAGCTCCCGCCCGACCGAGGGTCGCGCGCACCAGCCCGCCGACACTGCCGATACAAGACACGGGCGCTCAGCAGCCAGGCGCGCGGACGGCGTGGCCGTAACGGCTGGTAACGCTCGGGGCATTGAATGCCCGAGCAATAATAGGCGCAATGAAGAGGGCAGCCGAAGGGTCAGCCCTGCACCTATATAAAACCCCTTGCCGAACACAAAGAAGGCAAGCAAGAGGAGAGCAAGCGAGTGGAGGTTAGAAAAATAAAAGAGTGTTAAGTAAGGGACCGATTGTAGCTTAGTCTACTTGTAATAATCCCCTTCAAGTCTAGCTTGCGGGAGAGAGGTTTTACCGGCGCTTATAAAGCAATCCTTTTGTCCTCTCAATCCCCAAAGTACCCAAAGATCCTATTCCACATCATTTCCGCACTCAAGGCTTGTGAGCACCGATCCCCCTCTCGGTGTCGTTCACGCCGGCACGACTCGAGCTCGACCAAGGAGCCATCACGAAAAATTAGTCGTGACATTTTGGTATAAGAGCAGAGTTTCTAGGGACGCCAACCCGCTGACTTGTTGGACAAGTGGAAGCACTCCATCGACGAGCAAGTAAATCCGAACTTGAACCGTCGTTTTTCAACCTCCCCTCTCCATCATGTCAGGCAAGCAAACGAAGGAAGCGTTTGACAAGAGATTAACGACGCTAGAAGGGTCCGTTAGGACTCCTCCCTCGGAGGAGGAGAAGGACCTAGGGGCCGGACTGCTATGGAGTCGCGTTAGTGATCTCTACATAGCCATGGCGGATGTGCGACTGAAGCTTGAAGAGCTCCAAGCAACAGCCGAACAAACCACCACAACCGGAGAGCCCAGCACGTCAATCTCACCCGACATGAGCCTGCTCGAACGGAGGATGCGAGAGGAGCTCGAAAGCTTGCGCACCGAGCTTAGTTCCTCAATCGCACCCCGGGCAATTTTGCGCCCAACTTTGCGCGTGCCCGAGCCGAGGTCATATTCCGGCACATGCAGCACAAAGCTGTTGGAGAACTATATTTGGGACATGTCCCAATACTTCAATGCCGCCAAGATTGCCGAGGAAGACCGAGTGCCGACTGCGGCAGCCTTCCTCGACAGAGATGCGAAGCAATGGTGGCGTGTCCGATGTGAAGCGTCGGGCTACCAAGAATGCACCGAGACGGACACATGAGCCACCATGATCGAGGAGATGCGACGCCGATTCCTCCCGATCAATACCGCGTACCAAGCACGGAAGCGACTCGGAGAGCTTCGCCAAACTCGGAGCATCCGTGAGTATATCCAAGATTTCAATAATCTTACTTTGGATATGAAGGATATGGAAGAGCAGGATCTCTTTTTCACGTTCCTGGAGGGTTTACAACAAGGAGTCAAGGACAAGCTCCATCGCCGTGGAGTGACCACGTTGCAAGAGGCTATCTAGACCGTGGAGAGTCTGATGGACCTGCGACTAGACCCGATACGGCTGCGCTACGATGACTACCGCCCAGCTGGGGCGCCCGCGCACGGCGCCCACTGACCGCCCGCAAGAGCAGTGGGGCGAAGATACGCCATCATGGCTCAGTCTGCGCATGCAATACCACAAGGCACAGGGCCGCAAGGGCTGCTGCGAAGGCGCAGATGTATTCTGTGTACATCACTGGTGCCGGTCAACCAGGCCAACGCTTCAGCCGCGATCGCTCGAGCCACACCGGTGCAATGTTTGAGTACGATGCAAGCCGTGAATGACAACCAGCTGATGTACATCTCCCTGTTCGTCAACGGGCGACCATGTACCGTGATGGTAGACACGGGTGCATCCCACAACTTCATGCGAGAGGAGACAGCTCGCGAGTTGGGACTGCACATCGAGCTAAGCACACTGCGGATCAAGACGGTGAACGCCGTAGTAGCTGCTGTCGCAGGTATGGTCCGACAAGCCCCTATACAGGTCGGACACTAGTGTGGTCACACGGACTTGACCATAGTACCGATGGATGATTTCGACTTCATCCTTGACATGGAGTTCCGATGCAATCCCGCACCATGGTGGTGCCGCACTTAAGCAGATTGATGACCGTGGATACGGATCAACCGGGGTTCACCCAGGCAACCAACACCATCTCCCGAGCCAGCAGCCCGCAGTTCTCAAGCGGAAGCAACGTGGAGTCACCTAGGGCAGCAAACATGCTGAGCCCTACGTCTTCATCCTTGAGCCCGATCAACTTCTTATCGGCTATCTGAGTCATCGAGGCAGCGGACGATGCTGTGCCGTCGGAGGAACCAGCCGCAGCATAAGGAATGAGTCCAGATGAAGTAGCAACCCTAGGGGAGAATGACAGCCCAATGCCGGAGAGACTTCCAAAGGTGTTGCCCCCTCAACAACCGAGAAGAAACGTGATGATACGTATCTCTGACCCCCGAACTATCGTGTTCAACAGGAATGGATCCGACAAGCACTCATGGGCGACACACGGAGGGACAACGTACCACGTGACGAAGGAGTGCACCGTAGTACCCCTACGGCGCGGCGCAAGACTCCCTAGGAAACGACCATGCCTAGCGCAGCAAGAAGACCCTTCTCCGAAGATAGCCCGAGAAAAGCATGACGCTACATTCCGGCTACACCTAGACTTGGAGTTGACGAGGACGGCAATAGGTTTAGGTGGGGGAGGATTGTTAGACCCAATTCCTGAGGGTCAAGCCCGAAGCGCACCACGAACCACATAAGGTTGAGCACGAAGGGGTAGGCCGCACGCAGCGCACAGGGCCGCTTCAAGGCCGCAGCAAGGAGGCACGCAAGACACAAGCCATGGAGCTGGACGACCAAACAACCGAGGCGCGCGCACGAGACAGGCGACCGAGGAGTGAGCAACCGAGGGAGGTGCACGGGGCAAACGCAAGGCAGCAGACGAGGGGCGCATACGGAGCAAGCGCCCAAGCGACCAAGGGACTTCGTGAGTAAGATGCCCGAGCATTCGGAGGCGCGCGCGGAGCCAGCAGCCAGACAACCGAGGGCGGGCACGGAGTAAGCGCCCGAGCAACCGAAGGACTTTGCGGGTAAGACGCTCGAGCAATCGAAGACGCGCACGGAGCAAGCAGCCGAGCAACCGAGGGCACGAATGGAGCAAGCGCCCGAGCAACCGAGGGCGCGAACGGAGCAAGCGCCCGAGCAACCGAGGGCGCGAACGGAGCAAGCGCCCGAGCAACCGAGGGCGCGAACGGAGCAAGCGCCCGAGCAACCGAGGGCGCGAACGGAGCAAGCGCCCGAGCAACCGAGGGACTTCGCGGGTAAGACGCCCGAGCAACCGAGGGCACGCGCCGAGCATGCAGCCGAGCAACACGGCGCGCACATGGAGCAAGTAGTCGAGCAACCAGCGACGTGCGTGGATCAACAAGGGATGCATGTGGGGCAAGAGTCGGGCGGCCCCTTAGCCGAAGGCGCGCGCGCACGTGGCATCGAGCCAC
Source organism: Thalia dealbata (assembly GCA_030544415.1). Classification (NCBI taxonomy): domain Eukaryota; kingdom Viridiplantae; phylum Streptophyta; class Magnoliopsida; order Zingiberales; family Marantaceae; genus Thalia; species Thalia dealbata. The sequence continues at coordinate 17,858,754 of CM060460.1, forward strand.
GGAGCTCTCGCACGACCGAGGGTCGGGTGCACCAGCCCGCCGACACCGCTGACGCAAGACACGGGCACTCAGTCGTCAGGCGCGCGGATGGCGCGGGCGTAACGGCTGGTAACGCTGGGGGTATTGAATGCCCAAGCAATAATAGACGCAATGAAAAGGGCAGCCGAAAGGTCAACCCTGCACCTATATAAACCCCCTTGCCGAACACTTAGAAGGCAAGCAGGAGGAGAGCAAGCAAGTGGAGGCAAGAAAATAAAAGAGTGCTAAGTAAGGAGCGATTGTATCTTAGTCCACTTGTAATAATCCCGTTCAAGTCTAGCTTGAGGGAGAGAGGTTTTACCGGCGCTAATAAAGCAGTCCTTTTGTCCTCTCAATCCCCAAGGCGCCCAAAGATCCTGTTCCACATCATTTCCACACTCAAGGCTCGTGAGCACCGATCCGCCTCTCGGTGTCGTTCACGCCAGCACGACTCGGGCTCGACCAAGGAGCCATCGCGAAAAATTAGTTGTGACTCCTTGGTATCACTGAGCCCGCACGAAGGGGGATGGTGGAACACGCATGATTGAGCGACCAACCACAAAGGCCAACAAGCCCGGCTAAGCCCTTGCAGCGGACACGATGGTAGTGCCTTAAAGCCAACGCAGGCCCCAGTGTGCACACCGTGTCAGTACCATGCCACCGTGTGCATGTCAACGCAAACCCTTGCCAACCCATCCCGTCTCACTGACCTAGCTCCTTACAAGCATATGTTGGAGCCGAAAACGCACATCCAGAACATCGATGCAAAGTCACGGGCAAGCAGGAACATTCATGTCGGGTACTAGCACTACGAAAGACCCTGCCTGGCCATCCCCGCTCATTAGCCCATGCAAGGTCACGCCGCATGTCCCAACAATCGAACACGCGAACACCGGGACGTCTCTCAGTGGGAGCAATCGGACATCGGGACTCCCCCGTGCTCCGCAGTCGCCCGATTGCTAGGCGGCCTCGCCCTTGTGCCACCTTCGCCCTTGGCCCGAGCGCCCTTGGGCCCCGTGCATCCGGCCAAGAGGCCCATGTGTACCCCTTGCGCTGGAGCCCTTTTGCCATATGACCCCGTGCACTTGGCAGTTTTCCTTGCATCCCCCCCGTGGCCCGCGTCCGTCCTCACCGCCTCCCAGTGCTGGCCGATCACACTCGCAAGGTTCAATGACTTGGGTGCGTAACAGTCCGTCCCACCACGAATATGTCTCCTCCAGAGGATTCGGTCCGCACATAACTGCAATTGGTGAGATTTCCCGAGGCTCGTCTGCCGCGTTACGTGCGCGAGTGACACGCGGGCCCGCTGGGACGGGCATCTCCGATCCTTAGCTCGGATTCTGACTTAGTCAGAATTCGGCACACTATGATACCTTCGAACCTCAGCTTTTCGGGCAGGCCGGGTGAATCATTAGGAGCAGGTTGGGGGGAGGGAGGCGGCAAATTTGAGCGACAGAGGGCTAGTTCTCAATGGATCGTGGCAGCAAGGCCACTCTACCACTTACAATGCCCAATCGCGTACTTAAGTTGTCTGCAAAGGATTCGGCATGCCGTCCGCATGGAATTGCACTTCATGGCGGATTGCCACAGCAAATCCGCCGGGTTGCGTACTCCAGCGACATGGGCCCATGGGGGCCGGAGCCTCTACTATGGGTCGGGGGGCGGACGACGAGCAAAAGCACCGATCGTTAGCTTGGATTCTGACTTAGAGGCGTTCAGTCATAATCCGGCACACGGTAGCTTCGCGCCACTGGCTTTTCAACCAAGTGCGATGACCAATTGTGTGAATCAACGATTCCTCTCGTCCTAGGTTGAATTACTATCGCGGCACGGACATCAGTAGGGTAAAACTAACCTGTCTCACGACGGTTTAAACCCAGCTCACGTTCCCTATTGGTGGGTGAACAATCCAACACTTGGTGAATTCAGCTTCACAATGATAGGAAGAGCCGACATCGAAGGATCAAAAAGCAACGTCGCTATGAACGCTTGGCTGCCACAAACCAGTTATCCATGTGGTAACTTTTCTGACACCTCTAGCTTCAAATTCCGAAGTTCTAAAGGATCGACAGGCCACGCTTTAACGATTCGTATTTATATTGGAAATCAGAATCAAACGAGCTTTCACCCTTTTGTTCCACACAAGATTTATGTTCTCGTTGAGCTTATCTTAGGACACCTGCGTTATCTTTTAACCGATGTGCCGCCCCAGCCAAACTCCCCACCTGACAATGTCTTCCGCCCGAATCGATTTGCGATGCGAGCCTCAGAGCCAAAAGAAGGGGCCGGGCCCCGCTTCCGATTCACGGAATAAGTAAAATAACGTTAAAAGTAGTCGTATTTCACTTTCGCCGGCAAGCCCGCTCCCACTTATCCTACACCTCTCAAGCCATTTCACAAAGTCAGACTAGAGTGAAGCTCAACAGGGTCTTCTTTCACCGCTGATTTCGCCAAGCCCGTTCCCTTGGCTGTGGTTTCGTTGGATAATAGACAGGGACAGCGGGAATCTCGTTAATCCATTAATGCGCATCACTAATTAGATGACGAGGAATTTGGCTACCTTAAGAGAGTCATAGTTACTCCCGCCGTTTACATGCGCTTAGTTGAAGTCATAGTTACTTTGACATTCAGAGCACTGGGTAGAAATCACATTATGTGAGCATTCGCGGGGACCATCGCAATGCTTTGTTTTAATTCAACAGTCGGATTCCCCTTGTCCGTACCAGTTCTGAGTCGACTATTCGACGCCCAGGGAAGGCCCCCGAGGGAGCCATTCCTAGTCCGTCCCCCGGCCAGCACGCGGCGACCCGTTCTCGCCGCGGAAGCAGCTCGAGCCGTCCGTCCACCGACGGGTTTGGGGCCGGGACCCTCGTGCCCAGCCCTCAGAGCCAATCCTTTTCCTGAAGTTACGGATCTATTTTGCCGACTTCCCTTTCCTACATTGTTCCATGGGCAAGAGGTTGTTCACCTTGGAGACCTAATGCGGTTATGAGTACGACCAAGCATGGGCGGCATTCGGTCCTCCGGATTTTCAAGGGTCGCCGAGGGCACAACGGATGCCACGCGACGTGCGGCGCTCTTCCGGCCGCTCGACCCTACCTCCGGCTGAGCCGTTTCCAGGGTGGGAGGGCCGTTAAGCAGAAAATATAACTCTTCCCGGGGCCCTCGCCAGCGTCTTCGGACTTCCTAATGTTGTCGTCGACCGCCACGTCCCGGCTCAGGAATTTTAACCCAATTCCATTTCGGCGGACGTGCTCTCTGATGGGATTCCCCCGTCCCTTAGGATCGGCTAACCCATGTGCAAGTGCCGTTCACATGGAACCTTTCCCCTCTTCGGCCTCCAAAGTTCTCATTTGAATATTTGTTACTACCACCAAGATCTGCACCGACGGTCGCTCCGCTCGGGCTCGCACCCTGAGTTTTGCAGTGGTCGCCGCGCCCTCCTACTGATCGAGGCATGGCCCTCGCCCCGATGGCCCGGTGTGGGTCGCGCGCTTCAGCGCTATCCATTTTCGGGGCTAGTTGATTCGGCAAGTGAGTTGTTACACACTCCTTACGGATTTCGACTTCCATGACCACCGTCCTGCTGTCTTAATCGACCAACACCCTTTGTGGGGTCTAGGTTAGCGCGCAGTTGGGAACCATAACCCAGCTTCTAGTTCATCCCGCATCGCCAGTTCTGCTTACTAAAAATGACCCACTTGGAGCTCTCGATTCCGTGGCATGGCTCAGCGGAGCAGCCACGCCGTCCTACCTATTTAAAGTTTGAGAATAGGTCGAGCGCGTTGCGCCCCCAATGCCTCTAGTCATTGGCTTTACCCGATAGAACTCGCGCTCGAGCTCTAGCTATCCTGAGGGAAACTTCAGAGGGAACCAGCTACTAGATGGTTCGATTAGTCTTTTTCCCCTATACGCAAGTCAGACGAACGATTTGCACGTCAGTATCGCTTCGGGCCTCTACCAGAGTTTCCTCTGGCTTCGCCTCACTCAGGCATAGTTCACCATCTTTCGGGTCCTGACAGGCACGCTTGTCAATGCCTCGGGCGCATGTGAGACTCCTTGGTCCGTGTTTCAAGATGAGTCGGATGGGGAGGCCGCTGGTCAATGCCTCGGGCGTGCAAGTGCCCCCCCCCCCCCCCCCCCCCCCCCCGTTGAGGGGCACTCCCGTGGCACGCGCCGCTCCCCCGGCCGCACCGACGGTACCCCCATGGACGAACGAACCATCCGGGCTTGCCCCATTAGTGCGGCCCACAGCAGTTGGCGTCCCGATCCGAGCGGCAGACCGACTCTCACCATTCCGCATCCGGCCGGGGTGCATCGCCAGCCCCCATCCGCTTCCCTCCCGGCAATTTCAAGCACTCTTTGACTCTCTTTATTAAAGTCCTTCTCATCTTTCCCCTACGGTACTTGTTCGCTATTGGTCTCTCGCCCGAATTTTACCTTGGATGGAATTTACCGCCCGATTGGGGCTGCATTCCCAAACAACCTGACTCGATGACAGCACCTCATCGTGCGGTAGGGTCTGGGCCGGACGGGACTCTCACCCTCCCCGGCGCCCTTTTCTAGGGGACTTGGGCCTGGTCCGTCGCTGAGGATGCTTCTCCAGAGTATAATTTGAACGGCACGGCCGTCCGATGCTCAAGCTGGGCTGATCCCGGTTCTTTCGCCGTTACTATGGGAATCCTCGTAAATTTCTTCTCCTCCGCTTATTTATATGCTTAAACTCGACGGGTTGCCCCGCCTGACCTGAGGTCACAATCCTAGGCCAAAAATTATGGTGTTGGCTGGGGGGTCCCCAGAAGCTTCGCCTCCATGGCCACGACACGACGTTCGGCTTGCTCACGACGCCACCATGCATCTTGTACAACCACAGGCGATGGCCCACTCTTCGGCCAACAGCACTAAGAGGCATGGGGGGCCACCATCCGCATCCGGCTAGGTGCACCTGCGCGTGCGTGGGGGCACGGAGCGACTACGGCGTGATGCCCAGGTAGGCGTTCCACAATGCCTCGGGCGCAATTCACACCACGTATCGCATTTTGCTACGTTCTTCATCGATGCGAGCGCCGAGATATCCGTTGCCGAGAGTCATTCAGTTCCGTAAAAATAACCGTAGTGGGTAGGACACAATCCCACCCACCTGCAAGTTTTCTCTTCCTTGGCGCCCACTGCGCTAGAGATTTGGTAGGGAACATTCGCGCCGCAGGGGCACGGACACGCCAGCCCCTGGGTAGGCCCGGGCCAACGACCATCATCGTTGACACGTGCGCGGTCCTCCTCATCGAGGCCTCCAGCAATGATCCTTCCGCAGGTTCACCTACGGAAACCTTGTTACGACTTCTCCTTCCTCTAAATGATAAGGTGCAGTGGACTTCTCAAGACGTCACGAGCGGCGAACCGCCCCCGTCGCCTCAATCCGAACACTTCATTGGACCATTCAATCGGTAGGAGCGACGGGCAGTGTGTACAAAGGGTAGGGACGTAGTCAATGCGAGCTGATGACTCGTGCTTACTAGGAATTCCTCGTTGAAGACCAACAATTGCATTGATCTATCCCCATCATGATGAAATTTTATAAGATTACCTGGGCCTATCGGCCAAGGCTATAGACTCGTTGAATACATCAGTGTAGCGCGCGTGCGGCCCAAAACATCTAAGGGCATCACAGACCTGTTATTGCCTCAAACTTCCGTGGCCTAAACGGCCATAGTCCCTCTAAGAAGCTAGCCGCGGAGTGATGCCTCCGCGTAGCTAGTTAGCAGGCTGAGGTCTCGTTCGTTAACGGAATTAACCTGATAAATCGCTCCACCAACTAAGAACGGCCATGCACCACCACCCATAGAATCAAGAAAGAGCTCTCAGTCTGTCAATCCTTGCTATGTCTGGACCTGGTAAGTTTTCCCGTGTCGAGTCAAATTAAGCCGCAAGCTCCTCCTGGTGGTGCCCTTCCGTTAAAGCAAGCACTTGAGCAACCAAAGGACTTCGCGGGTAAGACGCCCGAGCAATCGGAGGCGCACATGGAGCTAACGACTAAGCAGCTGAGGGCGCGCACGGAGCAAGCACCTGAGCAACCAAGGGACTTCGCGAGTAAGACGCCCGAACAATCGGAGGCGCATGCGGAGCTGACACCCGAGCAGCGAGGAGCGCGCGCGGAGCAAGCAGCCGAACAACCGAAGACGCACGCGGATCAGCACGGGACGCATGCGGGGCAAGTGCCGGGCGGTCCCATGGCCGAAGGCGCGCGCGCGCCGCACACCGAGCCGCGAGGTGCCCGCACGACCGAGGCTCACGCACCGCAGCCCGCCGACTCAGCAGGCACAGGACACGGGTGCGCAGCAGCCAAACGCATGGATGGCGTGCGCGTAACGGACGGAAAACCGTCCGAGCATTGAATGCTCGGACATTTATCCTTGTAATCAAGAGGGCAGCCGAAAGGTCACCCCTCTGCCTATATAAGGACCAGCCAAAGCACTTGGCTAGGCATTCGGCAGCTAGTAGTATTCTAGCACCTCTAGCATTCGGCCACGACCTTTGGGCATCTTAGAGCTCTTGACTTAGAGAGAGCATAGAGTAGAATAGGGCCACTTGTAATAATCACCTTCAAGAGTAGCTTGAGGGATTGAGAGGTTTTTATTGGAGCTAATAAAGCATTCCTTTTTGTCCTCTCAACTCAAGGGTGTCAATGCAATCTACTTCCGCACGCTCAAGGCTTGTGAGCACCGGTTCCCTCATGGTGTCGTTCACGCCGGCACGACTCGGGATCAACCAAGGAGCCAAGGCAAAAAGTTAGTCGTGACATTTTGGTATCGGAGCGAGGTTGGACGCTACGCAACCCCGCTGACGAGCGTTGCACCCTACTGAAGCAAGTGAGATCGCAAACGATGAGCAAGTAAGTCACTTGAACCGTCGACTTCTACTCTCTCTCAACAACCATGTCAGGCAAGCAAAACAAGGAAGTAATGGAGAAGAGGTTGACCGCCTTAGAAGGATCCGTTGGGACTCCTCCATCCGAAGAGGAGATGGACCTTGGAGCCGGTCCACTATGGGGGCGAGTATGCAACCTCTACATAGCCATGGCGGACATGTGAATGAAGCTGGAGGAGCTTCAACCATCTGCCGACCGAGCTTCCAACGCTGGAGAACCCAGCTCTTCAACCCCTGCCGACCTAAGCCTGCTCGAGCGCAGACTGCGCGAGGAACTCGAGAGCACTGGTTCCCTCATGGTGTCATTCATGCCGGCACGACTCGGGCTCAACCAAGGAGCCAAGGCAAAAAGTGAGTCGTGATACCTAGTTCACCCACGTGCCGTCCGGGGGGCCCCATGGAACCGAAACGGTGCACAAACTTAGAATCAAAGAACCCCTCCCCCCCCCCCCTACTACCTGGAGGCCTAGTTCACCCATGTACCATTCGGGGGGCACCCTGAAGCCGAAACGGCGCACAACCCGACGGCCAAAGAAACAGCCCCCCCCCCCACCCCACACAACCTGGAGGCCTAGTTCACCCACGTACCGTCTGGGGGGCCCCTTGGAGCTGAAAGGGCGCACGAACTCAGAATCAAAGAAACCCCCCCCCCCCCCCCCCCCCAACTACCTGGAGGCCTAGTTCACCCATGTACCATCCGAGGGGCACCCTGGAGCCGAAACGGCGCACAACCTGATGGCCAAAGAAACACCCCCCCAGCCCCACAAAACCTGGAGGCCTAGTTCACCCACGTGCCGTCCGGGGGGGCCCTTGGATCCGAAATGGCGCACCAACTCGGAAACAAAGAAACCCCTCCTCCCCCCCCCCCCCCCAGTACCCGAAGGCCTAGTTCGCCCATGTACCATCCGGGGGGCACCTTGGAGCTAAAACGACGCACAACCTGATGGCCAAAGAAACGCCCCCTCCAGCCCCACAAAACCTGGAGGCCTAGTTCACCCACGTGCTATCCGGGGGGCCCCTTGGAGCCGAAACGGCACACCAACTAAGAATCAAAGAAACCCCCCCCCCCCCCCTTACTACACGGAGGCCTAGTTCACCCATATACCATCCGGGGGGCACCTTGTAGCCGAAACGGCGCACAACCTGACGACCAATGAAACACCCCCTCCAGCCCCAAAAAACTTGGAGGCCTAGTTCACCCACGTACCATCCGGGGGGTCCCTTGGAGCCCAAACAACGCACAAACTTGGAATCGAACAAACCCCCCCACCCTACTACCCGGAGGCAAAGCCCACCCAAGTACCATGCCGACCCATGAATGTCGGCACAACACCCTTGTAACTCACTACCGCGAGGCCTAGTTCACCCATGTAACGACCGGGGGTTACGCTGGAGCCGACACGGCGCTTGCACAGCCCTGATGGCAAGGACGGACCACCGGATGCTTGGCCATGGGAGGTGGTCTTGGAATCACCGAGCCTGAACGAAGGGGGAGGGTCGAACACGCACGATTGAGTGACCAACCACAAAGGCCAACAAGCCTGGCTAAGCCCTTGCAGCGGGCACGATGGTAGTGCCTTAAAGCCAACACACGCCCCAGTGCGCACACCGTGTTAGTACCATGCCACCAAGTGCATGTCAATGCGAAAACTTGCCAGCCCATCCCATCTCAGTGACCAAGCCCCTTACAAGCATATGTTGCGCGCGCCAGTGACATGGGCCCATGGGGGCCGGAGCCCCTACTGTGGGTCGGGGGGCGGACGACGGGCAAGAGCACCGATCGTTAGCTTGGATTCTGACTTAGA
>CM060460.1:17870000-18067500 GCA_030544415.1 Thalia dealbata
TCTCGTCAACCGTTCTCAACCTCCGTCCTTCGAACGACGCTGCCGCACTGCCGCTGACGTCGGAACCCCAACGGCTCTTCCATCGCGCCCGACGTCATTCCCATCTGATTCCTCCCCATCTCCCTCCGCTCGTCGATGGCAGCACTGAGCGAGATCATCCTCCATGAAGCTCGGCGGCGACCAACAGATCCGCCGGCAGTTCCCATTCCTGCATCGCCATCGCTAGCTGTGTCTTCCGTTCGTCTTCCTCGCCACACTTCCGTCCTTCGTTTCCTCGCTTGACGGCGAAGCTGTGAAGGGACGAGTCGGTCAACCATCGCTGCGATCGACCTCGCCTGCTTGATCCCCGACACCGGTTCTTCAATCTTGCCGGCATGATTCCGGATCCCTGCACATTGGCCGTCGAGATCCACGGTAACTAGAGATCGAACGAAGCTCTATTTACTTCCCAACTCGATTTCATTCCTCATTGACAGCGAGCCTTCTTCTCAACTCGATGCTATGCGAATCTGACATCGTCTTCCCACAGCAGGGTGATGAGACGACCCTTCGTCGCCGCTGCACGATTGGATTAATCACCAGTGGGGACTTTGTTGTGAGGCCATCATCCGGAGCTCCAACTACCCCCAAATTGGAAGAGTCTGCAACACTGCCCTCTTTCCGATTCTGACCGATCTGCTTGCTGTCAACACGCCCCCGATTCCAGCGAAGGCTATTGGCGACGGACTGCTTGATATTCCCATTGATCAGCCGCACCTTCGATCTGATCTTTTGAAATTTTTCATCTGTGCGTGCATAATCTGGGTTCGAGGAAGGGATCTTTGCTCCCTTGTATAGACTTAGAGATTATGCATATGATATAATAATTAGGTATGTAGAGAGAATCGAATGAAGGTTGACACTAAGGAAAGATTGTTGAATATTAGTTGGCTAGTGATGATGTTATGATGTTAGATTAAATTAGGAAATAATTAGCTTGGATTTCCTATTGATTTGGATTTGAAAATATAATTAGGTTTGATATGAGAATTTGACTATTCTAATAAATTAGAGATGATGAAAGAGGATTAGAGATTTAAAGTGTTGGGCTTAAATATGAAGTTGGGCCTAGTAGTTGAAGTGGGTTATTTATTTTGAAATTAGGCTAAGTTAATCAGATAAATTAAATTAGTAATCGAATAATTTCTATCTTATTAAATTATTAATATATGGTAATGAAATATGTTTTAAATGAAATTTTTGTGATTTTAGGGATATTATCTTGACTTGGGAGCTACCCATTATTGTTATCTCCGAGCTTTAATTCGGTTGGTTCTAAAGCTCGAATTCTGATAAAGGTGCGTTGGTTCATCGCAGTAGGATCTAATTCAACCTAGAAAAAATCTTAGAAAGATTTTATTATGAAAGTCTTGGATGCCTTGAAAATAATAAAATGTTATATTTGCTAAATATGTGATAACATGCATGCTAGAATAATATTATTTATGTAGCATGAATTATATGTCATGGATATATTATCTACTATTTAATATGTTTTATTAAATTCTTTTACATATTGCTTTATTTTTCCTTGTTGTTATATGATATGCTAATACCTTGCTAAAGAAGATAAAATATGGATTCTAAAGTTAAATCACTATATAGGAGGTAGTATCAAGAATAATTACCTGACACTCTAGTTTAGATAGAGATATAGGTAACATATGATACTATCACCTCCTAGGGACATCACTAGATCACAATTTGTGAGGGTGTATTAGTAACACACCCTAGATGATAAATCGAACCCTTAGTGTTCGAATAGTGATGTTCACTCACTATTACCACTCTTGGGGCTACAAACAGCTCATATACTGGGAGTTGGTTGGGAAATAAGCTAGACTAACCCCAAGGTCAAGATAGACCAGAAAGCGGAGTAAGTCCATACCCGGATACAATTACCCGCACGAGTGACGTTTGAGCGTCACCGTGATAGTCCCGGAGTGGCCAGCGGGGATGAACCCTTCCAAGGATTTAGCAGGCATGTAGTCGAGTTAGCCACAGCCCATTGTGCGGATGCGAGCTCAACTCAGCCAACATCAACTGTTATTGAATTTAAGAGGTGAATTCCCTTAAAGCCTTAGACAGTGAATTCCTAGACCACACGGCTATGATTCCAGACATTCTGCAGACGATCTGATTACTAGTCCGGATCCTAGGGTTATTACTTAATTCGGTTAGTCGTGGCCGAGGACATATTAATTGAGGTGACCCTGTCGACGGACAGTTGTGTAGCGCTACACGGTGATGTTGTGACCCGTACTGGGATTCCAAGGGGAAAGGTACGGGCACAACGGGTTTCACTGGGACGGGGTATAGGGATCGACCAGTGGGACAGTAGAGAGAGATACATGATCACCCGATCTCTCTGCCAACATCCGTACAGCGGGCATAGGTAGAGACCTAGACATTTACGGCACGGATGGGCTTATGGGAATCCCTGATCAGGATATCCCCTGAGCATAGGCTGGCGGTCAGAGGCACTTGACATAAAGGTAGAAATAATTCTAGTTGACATATACTAGAGATACAATCATATTACGTGACATAGATGGCATATACTAGCAACAGTCATGTTGTACAACATAAATAACAAGTAGGGACATATAGAGTCATACACTACAGGTTAGAACTTGCTATTGTGGATAATATTATTTACCTTGAAAAGTTAATAACTGATAATTAATAAACTCAAAGGCATCCTATTACTTTCCCCTAGTGTTTGATTTCCTATCTATGATTTCAAGCCGTAATTTCGCACTAGGCCGCAAGGTTGAGCACACCACGTTCAATGTGTGTGTAGGTGTATTAGATGATCGATCACGACGGTTGATTGAGATGAGTTTGTCGATGGATTTATTTTTATTGATCGATGCTTATCATAGAATTGTAGTAGGTTTATCGGGACTGTGTTAGTAGTGTTGAGTTAGATATTTTAAATGTATATTCCGCTGAACTGTTATGTATAATAGTTGTGTGTATCATTAAATGCCTTGTATGGGTCCTTTGGGGCTTACACGGCGGTTGCCACGTGCCCAACAGGTGGTCGGGGCGTTACAGTAACCCAGCTTCCGGTTCATCCCGCATCGCCAGTTCTGCTTACCAAAAATGGCCCACTTGGAGCTCTCAATTTCGTGGCATGGCTCAGCAGAGCAGTCACGTCGTCCTACCATTTTAAAGTTTGAGAATAGGTCGAGGGCGTTGCGCCCCCGATGCCTCTAGTCATTGGCTTTACCCGATAGAACTCGCGCTCGAGCTCCAGCTATCCTGAGGGAAACTTCGGAGGGAACCAGCTACTAGATGGTTTGATTAGTCTTTCGCCCCTATACCCAAGTCAGACGAACGATTTGTACGTCAGTATCGCTTCGGGCCTCCACCAGAGTTTCCTCTGGCTTCGCCTCGCTCAGGCACAGTTCACCATCTTTCGGGTCCCGACAGGCACGCTACAACTCGAACCCTTCACATAAGATCGGGGTCGGCCGGCGGTGCATACCCCGCGGGGTGCGAGGTTCCTGCCCATTAGCTTCCTTGTGCCTTCCAGGTTTCAGCATCCGTCGACTTGCGCGCATGTCAAACTCCTTGGTCCATGTTTCAAGATGGATCGGATGGGGAGCCCGCTGGCCGATGCCTCGGGCGCGCGGGTGCCCCCTGGTGAGGGGCACACCCGTGGCGCGTGCAGCGCCCTCAGCTGCACTGACGGTACCCCCATGGACAAACGAACCATCCGGGCTTGCCCCGCCAGCGCGGCCCGCAGCGGTCGGCGTCCCGAGCCGAGCGGTGGACCGGCTCTCCCCGTTCCGCATCCGGCCAAGGCACATCGCCAGCCCCCATCCGCTTCCCTCCCGGCAATTTCAAGCACTCTTTGACTCTCTTTTCAAAGTCCTTTTCATCCTTCCCTTGCGGTACTTGTTCGCTATTGGTCTCTCGCCCATATTTAGCCTTGGACGGAATTTACCGCCCAATTGGGGCTGCATTCCCAAACAACCCGACTCGACGACAGCACCTCGTCGTGCGGCAGGGTCCGGGCCGGACGGGACTCTCACCCTCCTCGGCGGCCCCTTTCCAGGGAACTTGGGCCCGGTCCGTTGCTGAGGATGCTTCTCCAGACTACAATTCGAACGGCGCAGCCGTCCGATTCTCAAGCTGGGCTGATCCCGGTTCGCTCGCCATTGCTATGGGAATCCTCGTAAGTTTCTTCTCCTCCGCTTATTTATATGCTTAAACTCGGCAGGTTGCCCCGCCTCACCTAAGGTCGCAATCCTAGGCCAAAAATTATGGCGTGGGGTGGGGAGTCCCCGGAAGCTTCACCTCCACGGCCGCGACACGACGTTCGACTTGCTCGTGGCGCCATCGTGTACGACCACAGGCGACGGCCCACTCTTCGGTCAACCACACGAGGAGGCATAGGAGGCATAGGAGGCGAACTTTCCGGCGAGTTTTTGGCGACTCTCCGGCAAACTTTATAGAAAAATTAGGGTAAATCTAGAGATCATTCTAAGAATGTTGGTTAAGACAATTTGAGAAATTTTTAATGGGTTGAGAATTAAAAATCATTAAAATATTCACAGAAAATTCGATAAGCAAGCATGAGGATACTAATGATCGCGATATGATTTAGAATGTAATTATAACGATATGATCAAGTGAGTATTTATTCTCTAGGCAGAATAGACAGGATAGTTGTGAGGTTTGTAATTTTGTACTAAGGAAAATTATGTAATATGTAATAGATGATGATTTTAAGGGGTTTTATGAAATAAATAATATGGAGGACTTATTTGTAAAATTACAGAGATTTTTACAGTATGGTATTTTGATGTAAAAATAGACAGGATAGTTTTTTTTGATAAGGAATCCAACGGCGCAAACGGATCGTAATTTGGATGTCGTTTGATTGGTCAAATCATGAAATCAAAGATTGATCCAAATGGACGGACGAGATTAAATCACGTAAACGGACGGTCCAGATTTGATTTTTATTAAACCAATAGGTGAACCGGGTTAGCGGGTTAGTGGTAAGCGGGTTAAGTGAGGAAATCCGACCTGTTACCAAACCCATTTAACTTATCATCATCTTCTCCATTTCCCACCCGTGATTTTCTCTCTCCTCCCCAGCTTCGAACTCCGCCGACAGCTTCGATTCATCAACTTGGCGACGACGGTTGGAGGTCTTCCCGGCCGAATTTTTCGATGAAATTTCAGACACAAACTCAGGTGAGCTAGGAGAACGCATTAGAACAATTGTTTTCGAGTTTTGGTGGATATTTGGGAGAGAAAAGAGGAGAGAAGTGAGGGGCAGCGAAACTTCGTTGCCGGAGCTTGCTCCGGTGATTGCCGACTATTCCGGCCACGAAACTTCGCAAACTTAGAACCTATGGCTTCTCCTCGATGAGAGATTTCCATTGGTACCAGAGTTGAGGGCTGTTGGCCGCCGGCGAGCTAAAAACCCAAGTTTAGGGTTTTCGCCCAATTGATCTTCTCCGGCGAAATTGACCACATATGGACGGTAAAAATTGGGGCAAATGGTATTTTTGGATTCCTGATGAAAAGAGCTTTCGATTGGTACCAATATTGGGGCTGATCGAAGAACTTCGCCAGTGAGGGTTCCGGCGAACTTTCCGGCGGGCTCCGGCGAACTTTCCGGCGAACTTGAGATAAAAATTAGGGTAACTCTAGAGATCATTTTAAGAGTATTGGTGAAGACGGATTTATAAAATTGTTATCGGATTGAGAATTAAAATTCATTGAAATATTCATAGGAAATACGATAAGCAAGCACGAGGATACGAGCGATCGCGATACGAATTAAAACGTGCTTGTGACGATAGGATCAGGTGAGTGTTTATTCTCCAAGTAGAATAAATGGGATAGTTCTCAATGTTTAGTCCAGGAGAACTATATCCCTTCGATTATTTATACTTGATATTCATTGGCTCTCCTGCTAGTTAATTATCCTGATTATGATTATATGAGTTGTGAAAAAATCCTTTGATATCCATGCTTCTTGATATACTGTTCTTTGATTCATTGTAAACATGATACTATGCTTTTGTTTGATTCTAAAGCTAGCATATGCACCTGTTTTTCCTAAAAACTAGAGGTATGATGAAAAGCATACCCTAGGAGATTTATTGATCGATATATGATTCTGCTTCATCTTTTGGGTGCGTATGACTAGGATTACCTTATACTGGTGTTAGTCGCTGCAGTGACATTTGATTTGGTCGCACTCCTATGGCCGCCTAGATAGAGGGGCGTGAGGTTAAAGTGCCGAGCAGTCAGGATGGGAGGTTAGATAACTCCTGACTGTGGATATTCATTGGACCAGCTATGGTAAACCAGGTAGCGAGATCCAATGGGCAACCCAGGGGGAAAGGGGGCTTTGTTTATGAATTCCTATTATTTCACTTTGATTCGGTACCTTATGATACTTGATACCTCCCCCTGAGGTGACGGTTGATAGCTACAACTGTCGTTAACTATGCTACCCCCAGATATATTCTTATATGATCCACGATTGCTTTGTTTGATTGGCTATTATACCCGAATAGCCAGGTTATTCAGCTTATGAGACTTTGCTATTATATGTTCTCGGTTTTACATTGTTTTCTATCCAACTCACTGGGTACAAGCGTACTCACCTCAAAGGGGAAACTCATTTTTTTTTCAGGATTACAGAAGGAGAGGGACGGATAGAGTTAGAGGTGGTTAGCCAGACTCCTGACTTTTGAAAGGTATGATAGTTCTACCTTTGTTTTGTGTACAGAAAGATCCACTGGATAGGTACTTTGTATATTATGGGGCATGTGTTCTATTTTGGTTGTAAAATATTGTATATAAGGGATTTCTTGCATAAGAAATCTGATTTTACATAAGCATGGTTTTAGAGTTATATTACTCTGTTATTCAGGTTCTCTCCTTCCATAAATATAGGGGATATACATCTGGTACGCTTAGTGGATTCTTATATAGTTCTGGGGGTTTAGCAGAGCTGTATGTGGAGTTCACTGCAGTCTGCCACGTGCCCTAGGGGAAGGTACGGGGCGTGACAATAGTTCTCAATGTTCAGTCTACGAGAACTATATCCCTTTGATTATCTATATTTAATATTCTTTGGCTCTCCTGCTAGTTAATATAACTCCTGATTATGATTATAAATGAGTTGTGAACAATCTTTGATATTCATTGCTTGTTGATATAAGCTCTTCATTGCTATTGTTCCTAAGCATGATACTATGCTTTTGTTGACTCTAAATCTAGCATATGTATCAGTTTGATTATTCGTTGATACTTTTTCACTTATGAATGCATATAGCTAGGATGATCTGATACTGGATAGTGTTATAGACACTTTCACTTTAGTGATAGGAAATTATATTATTAGCACTCCCATGGGCCATCAATAGGGAGGGGTTTGGGACAATAGTACTTGAAGTCAAGATGAGAAACTAGGTTACTCCTAACTATTTTTTATTCTAGACTCGCTACGGATACTAGGTAGCGAGGTCGAGTGGGCAACCCAGGAGGAAAGGGGGCTTTGTTCTACATTCTTATGCTTCTACTTTGATCTGGGTACTGTCTGATACTTGATTCATCCCCTTGAGGTGACGGCTGTTAGCCACAACTATATTTGATTAAGTCAGCCTCGGATATAGTCGCGTGTGATTCTTGATTGCCCTTTTTAATTGGCTATTGTGCACGAATAGTCAAATTATCATATTTTGAGACTATTATTTTACATTATCAGTTTTACATTATTTTCTATCCAACTCACTGGTATTGCGTTACGCACCCCATAAGAGACTCATTTTTATTTTTCAGGACCACAATAGAAGAGAGACTGATAGATATCGAGGTGTATAACTCGGTACCTGATTTTTGAAAGATAGAACAGTTCTACTTTTATTCTGTGTAGATGGAGATTCACCGGATAGGTATTTTGTACATCATTAGGCATGTGTCACATTTTGATTGTAAATTATTTATAAATAAGTGTTTTTACTGTATCAAAGATTTAATTTTGAAAATATCTACTTTTAGAGTTATTTTGATCTTTATCTTCAGGTTCTTTCTTGAGGAAATATACATCAAGTACGCTTAGTGAGTTTCCATACAATTCTGAGGTAAAGCGAGATTATACTTGAAATTCATTGCGGTCTGCCACGTGCCCTAGGGGAAGGTATGAAGCGTGACACTTATGATAAAATTCTACTTCAAAAGAGCATATAATATAAAATCTAGGATGCTTGAGTGGAATTTTAAACTTCAATCTTAGTATAATACTGGAATTGGTCAAACACCTTAGATTAAGATCCTAATTTGAGCTTAACATTTAACCTTTTTTTTGTCCATGTTAAAAAAACAAGGTAACGAAAGTGGTGTAGATAAGGCACTTTTTTTAATAATTATATGACACTGAGATAGACAATTGAGATTGCTGATTACGATTTCTAAATAATTAACTTTATATACCCCAACGAGGACAATTGATGCTTCCTCCAGCCCAACAAATTTAGATATTGCCTGATGCCTCTTCCGGCTACATCAAATGTAGATATACACCAGCTAATAGAAGTGCAGATTTTGAAAGAATGAACTTATTATCTTTTTCTCAATAAAAAAGAACAAATACAAGATGGACTTATAATTAAATTTCTGGACAAAATGGCGTGGTTATTCTTTTTTTTTTAAAGCTTTTCAGGGAAGTACATCTTAGGTAAAAAGTTAGTGGGAAAGCTCATAGCTAGATGGATACATATCAAAACAATTTTTGAAGATTTGTAGGGGGACATACTAAACAATCAAGTCAGATATTCATGCTCCCTGTCGCTTCACATAAATCTGCATTAAAATCTATTGATTTGGTAACTAATCAAAAACTACAAATGATTAATTTGGTAACTGACCCAACAAAGTAAAAAACATCTTAAGTGATAAGTCTGCATTCTCTCAGCAAGTCCAAATGATAAAACACTGACGTATTTACAGTACACTAGTAGAGGAAGGAACAATATTACCTTTTGACAACATATTGATGTAAGGGTCGGCCTCATTATGGACAATAGGAATGAACTATATAGGAAGGTAAGGAGGGAGGTGAGTAACAACATTAGAACATGATGTGCCTCGAGCAATCATCTTTTTTTCTTTTTCTCTTTGCCTTTTTTTTTTAACATTAGGAAAGCTAGTTGGTGGCCTTTCCGCCACTCTGAAGTTCTCTATGGAGATAAAATGCGTCCCCTTGATCGTCATTCAGGGCCCTCCTCTCTAGGCTGCACAACGTGACTTGCTTCAGAAGCTTCTCAAGGCAGGAGTACATGCAGCTCTCTGGGTCCTTCGAGGCAGGGTTGGTGGAAAGGATAGCTGCATTTACAGCATCTGCCACGAATTCACGCTGCGGTATGTCAAGCAGATAACCGAGGCTTGATTGTGCAGGAACTTTATAAGCCAGAAGCCCGGCGATGTCCTGTCAGTTGGAGATCCAGAGAGATGATAAGCACAGATATACATCATGTCCACTTAAGATGCATTATTATGAGAGCTATCAAATATTAGGTTCTACTTGTACAGAAGTTGTTTTCTACTTTTAACAGTATAAAGCTCATATTGTTTAGTGCGATACAAAATGTATGCTACTGCATATTTCTCACCATTTAGTTGATGCCCAAGAGGTAGAGGTATCAGGTAATCAATGCAGAGAAGCGAATCTTGGTCCGCTTCGATCATCAAACAGACTATGATATTTTCAAAACAAAACCAATTCTTGATAGGAACAGTACCTCAAGCAGGTCAGCATATGATTTCACTGCATAAAACTTGGATAGCTGAGAACGAGCAAACTTCACTGCATCTTCAGACTGCCCAACCTGTATCAAAATTAGAACAGTAAATTTCAGAAAAAATAATGAAATATTCTCATCTGACAGTTTGACAACCATCAATGCACCAACTCACCTGATTTTTAAATCGATGCTAATGCAGATTAAAAAGATACACCGCATAAATAAAAAGAAATAAATACGATTAACAAAGATAGCAGTGGGGGAGTAGAGTCACCCCCCCTGTGGCAACACCCTGGGCAACACGGTGGAAGACCGTTCGACCAACGGTCGTGAGCCATGCATGGCACCTTGCAAGACCTATTCACAACTAGAAACCCATACCACTGTCCAACTAATGGAGAATGTGAAAGAGCCATGCAGATGGGTTGAAGGTGATGCAGAGAGCTTTCTCTCACTCGCAAACAGGCTAAAGCTGCAATAGAGGGTGAAGCAATCAACTAACTCATCAACAGACATCTAGAAGGGTCGGGCAGATTGAAAAGGAGAAATAGCAGGTGGTAAGCAAAAGGAGCAAGAGACAAGAAGCTCACAGGAAAATATGCAAGGGCAGGTGGGCTAATGGCATGTGAACATCAATGGTTCTGGAACTCCTTTATGAACAAGAAAGAGGCACTTGGTAATGAAGGATAGGAGAGAACCTCACTTGCATAAAAGCTCCTATGCTAAAGTGCTCATGAAGAATGTTTCAGGCCCACAGACACAGCCAGCCTTCAATGTTACAAACCAACTACTAATCAGAATCATTCAGTGCCTCTGGAGAACATTGATACAACTCAAAACCACCTCAAGTTTCTCCAAAATTAATGTCATCGCTACTGTAGGTCACAATGAACAAGATCAAGCTCCTGACTTAGCAGAGGGCCTGGCTGCCATGTATGAAGCTGCCAAGGTTCACAAACACGTGGAAACAAACCGGGATATTAGGAGGAAAGTGATTTATCACTATCTCAGCAGGCAGTGATAAATATGATAAATGATGTTTGCTACAAGCCAAGCTGTATCACCATAAGGAAGCTCTCAGCACAGTTAAATGAGTTTGCACACCGACTGGACCTCGGCTTTCCGGTCCTCAGGAGGGAATAAGTTGCGGGTCATGCTAATGAGGCTAAAAAACACACGCACCAAATGTCGGCAACGTAAGGGCAACAAATCTTTAACTGGCTAACAAGGAAAAATAAATTGCATACCAAAATATGTTTAGTAAGGGCATCATGGTTGATGAAGAGTGTAACATATGCAAAGGAGAAGTTGAGATACGAGATCATCTGTTCTATCAACGTCCTTATACAAAAGAATAGATGGTTATTTATATTTGCAACATTGCAAGTGTAGACATACGATATCTCACATATCCCATAGGCTGTAAAGGGAGATGAGGAAACAAAACTGATGAAGATCAAACAATTAGCAGTATGACATTGGAATATATGGGGCAAAAGAAATATGAGATGTTTTATGGGTAAATCAAAATCAACAAGGGCTTTAGCCATATAGACAGCTACAGCCCTAA
The DNA here is from genome assembly GCA_030544415.1 of Thalia dealbata. Taxonomy (NCBI): domain Eukaryota; kingdom Viridiplantae; phylum Streptophyta; class Magnoliopsida; order Zingiberales; family Marantaceae; genus Thalia; species Thalia dealbata. The sequence continues at coordinate 17,881,392 of CM060460.1, forward strand.
CATTCTTCACGGCTCACAGAAAAAAATGTCGGTAATGCAATTGATCACCTCTACTTCAACTAAGCTAATTGAGTTCTAGTAATCATTGATCTAGGAAAATGTACAATAATTAATACGGCATATGGACAATGATTTGAATGTATGGGGCAAAAGAAATAGGAGATGTTTTACGGGTAAATCAAAATCAACAAGGGGTTTAGCCATATAGACAGCTACAGCCCTAACATTCTTCATGGCTCACAGAAAAAAATGTCGGTAATGCAATTGATCACCTATACTTCAACTAAGCTAATTGAGTTCTAGTAATCATTGATCTAGGAAAATGTACAATAATTAATACAGCATATGGACAATGATTGCTTGCTTTGCTTTACAACAACACAACATAGAACGCAGGGATGCACTCTCTAGATACCTAAAACACATCAGCTTAGAATAAGATTTGGGATGGAATAGACATTAACTTAGGTGGAACTATGGCACAAATTACAGAAAATGGACAAGGTTCATTATGAAATTTTCATCACAGTTGAGAATACAAATTTTTCCCTTTCACAACTTGTGGTTTGGGTAAACGAGGCATTCCAACACTAGGCTGTGGTCATAAACAATATGGTGACAGCACCAAGCAGTGGCTTGTTGATTATTTGAGAGATGTCAACTTAAACAGGAGCAGCAAGGTAATTACTTGCCGGTGATCTTCAAATGGCATTTACTCTCCCCATTCCTTTTACAGCTTGATCAAGGAATCAAGGACTAAGGACATCAAAGTTGCCAGAACTTAGAAATTGAAGCTCTCTCAAAATCAATTTCTGCAATTGGATGTTGATAAAAGACAAGCTGCACACAAAGATGCGCTTGATATGTAAAGGAATTATGATCGATGAGAAATATAGCTTTTGTATGGAGGATGTTGCAGAAAAAGATCATCATTTTTTATGTCCTTACATCACTATCGGTTGGTATTGTTACTTAGCACAGCTTAAGACACCAAGATATGACGAATAAACAGAGCCATTTCAGCTCAAGGAGAAAAAACAGAAGTTGCTTATAGCAAAACAGTTGGCAATATGGTACTGGTTTGTGGGACGAAGGGAGATGTTTTCAAGGCAGTTACAAGGCAGAGAGGACGCTAGCTGCACAAAAAACTGCAGCATTTGCTTTCTTTACTAACCATTTGCCACTGTGAAGTTTGTTGAGGGCCTTTGTTTTTCCCTGTACTTCTGTTTTCACTTTATTGTGTTTTATTTTAATGCTTTCATGTTGTTTCCCGGTCCATCATTTAGATGATATATTGCACATTTCAAAATGAATGCAATGTTTCATTTCAGAAAAAATAGCAAAAACACCAAATCCTTTAGGAGAAAATTCATTTTTTTTAAATGTGTATTGAGCCCACAACCTCCGGTATAGAGCCTTACTGCTCTAACCAGATGAGCATATACCTTGTGCACACCTTTGTTATTATCCTGTGCCAGGAAAGCACAGGATAAGTACAATCAAATCATTCATAAATGTAAAGGTGCAAAATGAACATTTATAAGAGAGACAAGGACTGCCCATCTAACAGAAAAGTCTACAATAAAAAATGAGGAAGGCAAAAGCTGGTGCAAGGATATCTTGAAGACTTACTCTAATATATTCAATAAACCTTTGCGAATACAGTAGGAAACAGACAATTGATGTCTCATCCTGTAAAAATCAAGTGGTTAGTTTTTCCAGTTGCAACGCACAAATGCACATTTTAGAGCTGCTAAAAATGTCACACGCGAAATTATAATAAAGTTAATCTGATGACAAATTTCATGAAGATAAAATCATCAAACCTTGGTTAGTAACATGTGCTAGGTAAGCATATATGACAAATATCAATGTCATAGTCTTAAATTGAGTATACAAATTTGCATTTTATTATGGCTTATCAAGTTAAATGAGTCCCATATAACTGCCATTAGGGGTCCCATACTGTATGGTTTTTTTGAAGAAAAAGAAAACTGATAAGTAGTTTATTTAACAATGTCAATGGACCAAGTCAATGTTTCCCCACCACCTGAAAGTCCAAGCTCCACAACAGTTTGATGAATGAAAAGAATGTCCCATACTCCTAAATGGCTCAAAGATTATATCGAGATTTTTAAAGAAACATGATCTACAAGACAAATAAGTTATCTAATCACAAAGGATGAATTACCTGTTTACATTGTATGCACATGCAACATTTTGAAAGAAAGAATGAAGATAAAGGAGAGAGCAAGGAACTAAGAAAACGTTTGTAAAAGTATATATAGAGTAACAAGTAACAAAACCATACCTGAACAATCTGAGGATACCATTCCTGAAGCTTTTGGAATGCAGAATCAATGTTCCCGTTCTTTATTAGCTGCAAAATAATTAAAACAAAGTGGTTAATGTAAATAGATATCTCAATGTGCAAAGAAAATGTTAGACCATTTTCTTTTGTAGGCAGGTATTGTAACAACACTAAATTTACAAAATAGTTAGATCTGGTTCATACATTTCAGATAAGAGTAACACAATATCTTCGAAGAAGAAAATGCCAAACTTAGTAACAGTAGTTAAAGTTGTAATAAATTAAGTTGGATCAAAATCAAGTAAAAGGAGTAGTTCTAGGAAAAGACTATTTTCATATAAAATAGGCATGGAAAGCATTTGGCACTGAACAATCACCTAAATAACCTCGTTGGCTTCATCATTAAGGCCTTGTTTGGTATGGGGTGAGGAGGATTGGGACTCCACCCCCATATTAAGTGTAGGTCTTGTTTGGTATTGGAGTAATTGAAGGTTGGTTTTCAAATCCAACTTCATTGTTAATTATATTAAAAATGGGGTTGGAATCTTAAACCAACCTTCAATATTCCATACCAAATGACACAAATTTATACGTGATGAAATGGGATTCCCACCCCTAATTACCCCGTATCACAAGGCCTAAATCCATTTTGTGAAGTCACTGTCAGAGTGAAAAAAAATAGTTCTAATATGAGATTGCAGCAAAAAGGATCAACAACATTTAAGTGTTGAGAAAAACAGCTGCAACTCAGCAAGCAAACTGAAACATAATTGTTATCCAGACTTGACCATATAGGTCATTTAGTTATCCACTAAAAACTGTTTGATATAAGAGTCTAATTGTGTCTCCTAAGACATTTGGATATTTGTTTTTCATTATATGATATGAAAAAAAATCCAGTAAGCAAATAAGACAAGTTAAATGATTAAAACAGCCAAGATATATGTCTCATGAAGAAATTGATCCAAGGATTTTATTGGCCAATATCAATACTGTTAATAAGTTGGACCACTATGGTAACAAGATGCCAAGTAGTTTGTTAACCTTCATTGCTTGATATCACAAAATATAAGAAAACATACAACTGGAAGAAATACAAATAGTTCAGAGCTGCATGTTAAAACAGTGGTCATGAGGCTAAATTGGTCTCAATGTCTGTACTGATGCAACTGATATTTTAGGATATGGATTGAACTATAATCTTATTATATAGAACAGTAACGATTATATGGATTGAAAACCCCCCAAATATTATTATATAGAACAGTCACTATAAGTAGCAATATTTATAATCTTAAGCATTTCATAGGGGAAGGTCTCATACTTGACGTAAAGTACTTCTGCGATCAAGTGCATACATGTCTCGTTGATCATCAAAGCCATTTTCTGGTACTGAAGGATACGTACTTTCACTTGCAATTTCAAATGACTTCAACGTATCTTGATAACCATAGTGTAGCAAATATGATCGAACAATGCTAACAAGAATACACCTTTTTAGATTATGTATAATAAAATGCAGTACAGAAGATGAAAATGAAAACAGTGACATCCATATTGCAAAAAGAAAGATGGTTGCAGACATCTTAAAACATAAGGCAAATAGATTTTGATTCATAAACCAACAAACTGTTAGAAATAATTTCAGAAAGTAAAAATTGAAACTAGAACTACTGATCAATCTCCGGATGACTACTATTCTAAACTTGAAAAGGTAAGCATGCAATTAGTTCCAACACTAGCTAAGTTAAGGGGACAAAAAATTCTCAAAGAATCTCCAATTGAGTACCCTGCTATGTCCGTTGCTGATGAAAAATAAGGAAGAGTAGGTTGACTATGCTCCTGGCAGTCTCCTTGTGGTTTGCCTTCATGTTCTTGTGATTATATGTTTAATTTTAGCAAAGTAATGTTAAATAATTTTTTTTAGACAAACAATGATTTTCTTTATAAAATAATAGATCAAGTTGTTTCTATTATAACTTTTAATCCTAAATAATGCTTGTCTAATATGTATCATATTCTAATTAACACTTGCACTCTTATCCACTATACTTCCACCTAACTGCAAGTGCACCGTAAACCTTTTTCTACTCTCAATCAGCAATCCCTCTGCCGACAGGTCAGGGTTCTAAATTTTTTTAATAATAAAACATGTAAATGTGTCACATACGTACATTTTCAAAAAAAATATGTGTGTGAATAGCTAAGGCAAATCATTTTAAAATAACTGAGTTGGCTATAAACCAGTCCAATTAAAACAGTCCAATCGAAACAGGACTGCCTGACCTACTACTATGACTACCAAAAGCCAGCCACCATGGTCCAAGATCTAGAATGTGGCAACAGCATAGGCCTCCACCGGTGGCCATAAGGTGGATGTGATGACTCCAACTGAGCTGATGATTACTCTCCAGCAAGTCATGGAAAGAGGAATCAAGCTCACAATTCTTCTGTCAAAGTCATGCAAGGATTTCCAATGGATGAATTTCTACACATGTTTCTTTCAACAAAGTCAAGTGAAGATCTCAGCCAAAGAGGAATCTAAGCACTATTTCTCTTTGGTGGAGCTCGGATATCTCCAGCATGGAGCAATCACATTTATGATTCCACCACTAAAGTCGTCATATGAAGATCTCCAGCAGAACAGACATGCTTAATTACTATATGCTGGAATCATGCAACAGTGAAATCCTTTGCACCCAACTGGAGATCCTCATGCTCTACTGAAAATGAATCACAAGTGCAATTCCCCTGGAGATCCTTACACTCCACTAAAGAGAAATCATGATCGCGATTCTTTCACTGAAGATCCTCTAATTCCTCTTCACACAACCTCACCGAAGTGGAATCACACTACAGCTAGTAAAAAGTCATTGGCACAGTTCCATTAGCTACAAAAGTATCATGCTGGCTGCCACCCCATGCTAGTTTCCGGATGCCAACGGCAGCCAGCATCCAATTACATCTATCAGAGTATGGAATCCTTTCACAGTCCATGTTGAGATAGTGAGCCTGACAACATTTGTTTTATTCCTCTAACTTTTGAGTTCACCATGAGGTGTGATTGAATAGAGCAAGGTCAACAATGCAAAACAAAGTTAGGATGGTGCACCAGGTCAAACTTACATTTAGCTGAGCCAAAGATCAAAATCATGGGAGGAAGGAAAACACTTTGTGCCACCCAAGAAGTAAATTATAGTGCAGCAGAACCAAGCTTAGTTAATCAAGAGCAAGGGTGTCAAATCTGTTCAACCTGATTGAACTAATTAGATATAAATAATTCTTTAATAATTTATGTCTAGAAGCAAAAATTATACTTCTTTGGGTACAAAGTAAACTAAACCAATATTGACATAGTTATTTTTCATTAAATTATTATTGGCATAAAATGAAATATAAAATAATAACTTTACGGGATTAACTTGAAAAGCACAAACTTTAATATTTTTATTCTATTGCATCTTTTCAATTGTAGAGAATCAAAAAGAACCAAACTGGCATAACATAGAATTTTAGAAATTGAACAAAAGAAGATTCTGTGCAGAAATGATACCATAACAGTTCAATGTTGGGCTAGTAACAGCACCAACATGTGACTTAAACCTTAAAATGTTGCCTCTTTTCCGTAGTCAAGTAAGAAATAGTAAAACATACCTGTAACTAACATCTGGTTGTAAAGAAAGCTTTTCGATCATTGCCTGCTGTTTTAATCTCTCCTCCAAAATGTAACCCTGGGAATGAAGAAAAGAAACATTTAACTAATAATATTGGAGGCACTAAGTAATGGAAGAAAGAAGATTGTCATTGTCACCATAAAGTGATCTAAAGATCTTGTACAAGTGCGAATTAATCCCTCAATCTCTCATGATTCTATGATATACAATAATATTATTTATACATATTCATACACAGAAATATGAAGTAATAAAGCAACAAGAAACAAAAATATGTTTGATCCACCAATCAGGCCTGACCCCCTCTATACATTTGCCACTGTTTGTCCATTATACTACACCTTACTGAAGTCCGTGGCAATAACTTATGTTTAGCAAAAATGACCAAAGGTTTTCCAAACAAAAAAAAAAGATAAAACATTATTACAAGAATAAGAACAGTTTATCAGACACTGGGGTATTCTCCTGATTCTTCCAACCCAAGCTTCCTAACTATGATTAGGAATCCCTTTCTGGCATTCCATCATAGCAATGAATTTCAGTAAATATTTTGATTCAAAATGATCCATGACTAACATTAACTTTTTTCTGAGTTAAATGGCAATATAGAATAATCTGATTGAAAGCCAAAACAAATTTTTTTGTAAATTGTCACTTTTGCATTTATTTCAAAAAAAATCATCAATGATGTCAGTAGCACAAGATAAATGATATGGAAATTAAAAAAGGTAAGTTGCAAGCAGAATGCCACGAGTAGTGGTACACCATTCATAAATAATGTTATGTTATCCTACAATGCAGCTTCTCATGTCAGAAAGAATATAAACTCATAACAAGGAAGTGGAAAGGCCAAAATGAGAGAAAAGCTGAGAAAAATATAGCATGTGTGTACTGAGTTCAAGAGAATACCAAACATTTTTTGGGTTTTGATATTTCCAATTCTAAATTTGAATATAAAATGAGGAAGAACAATCAAGGGACAGACACACGTCTTTGTCAAAAAATTGAGATCAAGAAAAAGAACTATAGGCTGATATTGTGGAATATCAAAGCCATCTTTTTATCAATATTCATCGACATATAAAGAATTGTTCTACAGAATCAAGGATAAGTTACCCTGAATATTCGGTGAATTTTTGCAATGCAGAAAACTTGACAATTTTTCTATTTTTCAACTATCTCTATCAAAGGATTACAGGAACTTCGAACAAAAAAGACAAAAACAGATTCTGTATACACTCAGAAAATAACATTGGCAGGCACAAAAAAGCATTGGTTGAAGTTAAAAATTCACCATGGTCAAGAAAAATAAATGCAAAATAAGGTGTCGACTATCTCAGCTGGTAAAAGTGTTTAGCAGATCGGTCCAAAACCCATCTTCAACACTTGTCTTGATCAGAAAAAGTAAATGCAAAAGAGTATTTTCAACTTTACCTCAATATCAAAAAGGAAGGGCTTCTTTCCGAAGTTCACAGTAACTCTGTACAATCCAGGTGAGCAAATTAGTAAATAAAATAGAATGAAATAATTTTATAACTGTGCACCATATTGAAATGAGCTGTAATTTTCTTCTGTGGAAAGAGCTAGAAATATAACTTAAGAAAGATGACTTGCATAAAAGAATTTAGAACATGAGAATATTACCAGAAACAACTGAGAATATGAATAGAAAAACTTAACAGTAAATATGAATTTTATCAGTTAAGGAAGCATCAAATGAGTCTTCTATTTTATTTAGGCAGATGCCCAGTTTATCAGAAAATGTAACCCTTTTGTTAGACAGCAAGGAATCAGCATATAGCAGATTCATCATATCTTGCAAATCAAAAAATAAGAATACAGATAGGATAAATATTGTAAAAAAGCATGTGGGAGAGACAAAACGTCACCCACTCAATGTGGAAGACCAACAGCCATGCATGTTGCATGGCCATCAGGAAGCCTCTCCAGCCATATCCGACTGGTGAACAATATCCATAGGGGTAGGAAGAGCACTCAGGGAGCACAAACAGGCAAGGGAATGGAGCTGCAATGTTATGAAGGAGGTGCTCTTGGATTGGAGCGCAAGTTCAATGGAGAGTGAAGGGAATCCATGGAGCCTCCGATGCAAAATTGATCACCTCTAATGGAGATCAGGAGGAAGGAAGGGAAACACTGATAAGCAAGAGGAGGAAGACGGAGGCTCTGGAGAATAAGAAGGTGCAAAGAAGTAAAACCTGGCGAAGGAGACAGGCCAATCATCAAAGGAGCACTCTGAAGACCGCAAACACACAGGAAATCTAAGGAAGAATCAATGCAGAGAAGGAGAACATTGAATATGCTTCTGATGATCGCTCAAATGCAGAGGATACTTATTGGGTGGAGATTCAATAGGTCTGAGAGGAGAACTACTTATCGGGTGGAAGGGTGATCTACAGCACATGATAGACAATCATATTGAGGATACTTACATCTCAATGGAGCTGCAGTACTAAAAATCAAATTTACTCATCGAAGTTGCCAACTTATGTGGCCCACTACGACATGCAGGAAGGGACCACTTGTGGCAGGAAATGGAGTTAGTTGCTCAAGGTTCGAATACTATTATGGGAGGGGACTTCAATTTGACTAAAAACTCAGAAGAAAGGATGAATTGTATTGGTCACTCTCAAGATTCAATGTGGTGCAATATGGAATAACATAAAAAGAGACATCATGGAAATTTTTCAAGGGTTCTATGATGGGAGAATTGATATGGAAAGAACCTCAATGAACCACATCATCCTCCTCCCAAAGAACAAAAGTGCCACCACAACAGCAGAGAGTTTCATCTCCAAGGTTATGGCTGACCGACTTAGAAGGTTAATACCTGAACTAATTTCCGAGTCACAAAGTGCTTTCATTTAAGGAAGATCTGCAGCAAATACATTTATGGCCGTAGCAAAAACAGTCATGCATGCAAGAAGATAACTGATGGTTGTCTTTTCACCAAATTGGTCGTAGAGAAAGTGTTTGATACAGTATCCTGAGATTTTATTGAGGATGTCCTAAGGGTAAATCAAAGCCCACCTAAGTGGATTAAATGGGTCGTGCATGTGGTCAAATGAAGCATACTCAGCAGTGGTGATCAATGGAATTCCTAGCAGATCTAAAGGGATTGAGATAGGGTAATCCCTTATCCCGATATCTTTTTGTATTGGTTATGGAATGCTTTGCTAAGATAGTAAAAAAGGCTTATCAAACTGGCTTGATAAAGGAAGTGTTGAATGAGATTCAAGGTGGAGGTGTCATGTGTGTAGGCTTCACTGATGATATTGTCTTATTGTTGTAAGCCAAGGAAGAGTACATCATCAATTCGAAGTTGTTTCTCTATTGTTTTTATGCTGCATCATGGCTCAAAATAAACATAGCAAAATCATTGGTCTTTGATTTGCAAGGAATACTAGAAGCTTCTAAGAAATATGTTGATATCCTTAGCTGCCCAGCAGGTTCATTTCCAATCAAATACCTGGGTCTGCCTCTAAGGAACAACAATCTTAAGAAGGATAATTGGAGGAACATAATCTCAAATATGAACACTCATTTTGCTAGGTGGAAAGGGAGATTATTATCCAAGGTAGGGAGACTCATTCTAATCAACTCCGTCCTATCTCCAATTCCCTCGTATTATGTAGTTGTGTTTCAAAATTCCGAATTGGGTAATTAAGGAGATTGACTAGCAAAGGAGATGTTTCTTATGTGGAAAAAAGGAGGGTTAAAAGCACCTATTAGCTTTTGTCAGTTTGAGGTTAGTAACCATGAAAAGGAAGAATAGAGGCCTAGGTATCCTCTGCAATGACTGCATAAGGATCCTAGGGTTAGATCATGGCTACAGAAGATCATAACAAGAAATTCTTCAACATGGGAAAAGGTTGCCCAATGGCAGTACTTCAAAAGAAAAGATTGGTATAAAGACAAGGGTACAACAGGGTGACCTTGTACATGACGTGCAATTTTAAAATTAAGAGATGTCTTTATATTCAACTTGCAATATGAAATCAAAGATAGAGCTGATATAAACTTCTAGTCGAAACCTTGACACAATAGCAGTTAGAGCAGCTACAGATCTTGCTTTCTTCACAACAGATCTATCACCTTGACGATAGATGAGTTGCTAGTAATGTTTTGGTTTTGCTTGTTTATGGTTTCTCCTGTAATCTTTGTCTTATTTTTCCTTTCTTGTTTGTTTTCTTCTTTATTCTCTTCTTAGATCTTCGGTTTTCATGTTTTTCCCCCATCCAGGATGATATATTGTACCATTCAGATTGATGAAATGAATGCAGTGTTATTATTCAGAAAATAAAAGGTAGTATAAATTATGACTCATAGAATTCATTTCTTCATTGGTTTTAGTCTGAAGAACAAATTTTTTGGCTAAATTGGAAACACAGCAAGAGCAACTGGAAGCAGATAACTTGATCTAAAATGTTCACTCAGTTTGTTACTTAATCTGCGGTTCAGAACTACGAAATCACTTAATTAGCCTAGTTATTGCAAGGTTGTAATAAATTTGGAACACAGCTTGGAAGGTACAAATAGCATTAATTCTTAATCATAAAAGAAAACTTGACTACTTCATATTTAAATCGAGAATATAGCATACTGTTCATTCTGGCTGTGAACAGCTATAGTTGGATAAAGAGGCCCTTTTATATCTTTAGGAACCGTTCCAACAAGTGTTGCATTTTTTCTGCACAAAGAAAGTAGAAGGCTGCATTGTTACACATGAATATAGTCAACAATTTAAAGAAAAATGGAAGATGCATCATTTAGGTGTACTCCAAACTAACTACACATATAAGTTCATAATAAAAGATATATGTTTATGGAATAAATGAGATTGATATACAACCATTGGTATCTGCTTGTAAAATATATTATAGTAACATGTTAGCATGTTAGCATGTCAACCGTACCCACAACTATTCACAAGCTGGATTAAGAATCCCTTGCATTGTCAAGAAGAAAATCATGATAATTAGGACACTGCAAATGAGATTAAAGTGCTAAAGCATTTTGCAAATAATATGCATCCAATAAGCTAATGCATTAAGCTAAAAAATCAATTAACTTACGTAAAAAAGAACTCCTGTGTTGCATAGTTAATACCAGCACCAACAGTATCATTAGTTGTAAATGTTGGTCCAAAAGATTCTCCTTTCCCTTGTCCACGGTAAAGAAATCCATCATCCCCATGGTATCCGCAACTATTAACTTCCCAGCTGCATAGGTAGTTGTGTTTATAAAGGATCAAAATAAGTAACACAGTGGACACATTATTTCCAGTAACACTCCACAAACAAGAAATTCAGATACATTAGTTGTACTGAGTTAGAAACATCAACATGGAATAAACAATTTGAAAGGATTGTAAATACAGATGATATTTAATAAGAACATGATCTTTTTTTTCTTTTCCATTTCTTGATATGCAGGACATTGAGTAGAACCAACAATCTTACAACCAAATACTTCGAATAGGCTTTGGCTGGAGAAGAAAATATTCAGAAATTCAGAACTGTCAAACAATTTACAAATCCAGCCTCTGGTGGATTAGAATCCCAGTAAAATTAGGTTGGTTGGTAGGAGCAATAACACAAATCATCACAATGTGCAGGAACTTAATGCAGGGAAGTCAAAATTGTGATATCAACTACGGCAACTAAGATAATTAGTTTGTTCAGATTTTAACTTCAATTCTAACCATATAAAATAGCATGGATCGATCAGAACTAAAAGGTGTGCACCTGTCCAAACAGGAAACTACAACATAAAATAAGGTGTAACATTCTACTAACATCAGCCAACACATGTTATATTAGGCCAACAATTGTTGGATGACTTAAATCATGGTCATATTAGGAAGAAAAACACATGCATCTTCAAACCCAAGGGAATTATAATCTAGCACAAAGGATGGTCAACCTAAGCTGCTGGTAGCTATCTCTTGATCCTTCAATCAACCCCTCAACCCCCTTATTTTGTGTAAATAGAAGCAAGAAGGTAAAGATTATAGTACAAATTTGGCCTTGGAACCCATGAACATGTTGTAGGAACCCTTATTTATTTATAATCTTCCTTCAAAGGTTAGGCAACTCAAATTGTCCCCTACCCTTCTAATTTAAAGCTCCTGATGTATATAGACCTTTCTTCTGGGACCCAATAAAACCTTGCTATATTCATCAAACATTCTTAGAACAAAAAAACCATCATCGTACTCACTGATTTAGCAATCGAATCTGCTTTCAAGATCAAGAAACAAACCATTGAGTTTGTGCTACCATAGCCTATTCCACATGAGCTTCGGGAAGATCATAATATAACATTTGTGATACAACCAAGTAAACCCATAGTAAAATTTTAGGGAAGTTGTTTGTCACAAGAGCCATTTACATTCATTATGTCAAATATTGATGTTGAGTTTTTTTATTTACCTACAGAAACCCCTATGAAAACATTGAACAAACACCTAGGACTTCTGACTTTAATATTCAAACTGATGATCTAACTGAAATTATCAAACAAAATTTAGGTTGAATTTCTATCCTCCCTTACTAGTTTTTATGTGTTGCTTTCGTGGTCAAAATCCTCATGCATTTGAGAGCTGAACCAGATGCATTTGAGAGATTCCAACTAATATTTGGGCCAAAAGTTGCACAAAGTAGCAAACATTATAAAATGCATACTAAATTAAAGTTCTTGGTCAAGATTTGAAGTACATCCTAAGAGTTTTCCTTAAAAATCTGTCCCTCAAGCTATTGACAATCAATATTACAAGGGAGATTGGTTCCAATGCTTTTTACTTCTCAGAGTTACTCCAATTTTCATTATTGAAGGTTTTCTATCTTAACAACGGACCTTTGAGCCTCTTTGTTTATTTCACTTCTCTGAAAGATATGATCTGAACATACAGTCCTGTGCATTAAAAAATGAAATATTATGATTGAAATTAGAATTTCTTCCCCCTATTTCATTATTGAAGGTTTTCTGTCTTAACAACGGACCTTTGAGCCTCTTTGTTTATTTACTTCTCTGAGATATATAATCTGAACATACAGTCCAGTGTATTAAAAAATGAAATATTATGATTGAAATTAGAATTTCCTCTCCCTAAGAGTTTTCCTTAAAAATCTGTCCCTCAAGCTATTGACAATCTATATCACAAGGGAGATTGGTTCCAGTGCTTTTTACTTCTCAGAATTACTCCAATTTTCATTATTGAAGGTTTTCTATCTTAACAACGGACCTTTGAGCCTCTTTGTTTATTTCACTTCTCTGAAAGATATAATCTGAACATACAGTCCTGTGTATTAAAAAATGAAATATTATGATTGAAATTAGAATTTCTTCAAAAGCATAAGCAAAATTTCAGAAGGTCAAAACATTAACGGTTTAGCAAGTTTTAGGGAGTCCATGCAGAAACACTAATGATTACATCTCCAAACATCCGAGAAGGGATGAAGTTTAGGAACTCATATTAATTGACTGCCCCAGTCGTATAATGGCATATTCTTAATCAAGCACAATGCTGTTTAGATTGTTAGTTAAAATAAATGTGATCAAGGTTTCTTCAGGTTTGGAACTGCATGCAGGAGATTCTTAAATATCAAATCTATTGGATCTTAAACATGTTGAAAATCATTAAAACTTTGTGTTATGTTGAGTGTTCATCATGGCATCTCCTTACTTAAATGCAGATTGTTATTCTTATTTCAATCAACCTGCATCACATGGTTCAAGTTCAAAAAAAACCTGCATCACATGGTTTAATTGGCATGGAATGCAATAGGTTCTTGTTATAAGATCCTTAACCAAGGAATAATATATTTATAAAAACCCCTTCAAATAATCAAAACGAAAGTTCAGGAATACATGTTGAGGTCTCGCCACTTGTATCATGACATATTCTTACCAAAAAGCAATGATTCTAGATGGAATTCACATTGCAATGAGTCACAAGTCCTAATTGCGGCAAACATAAAATAAATTTTTAATAGTGCATACCCAATTGAACCAATTAAGGTTCGAGTCATCACATAACCATGGTCCACAATTAATTCTCCCTTACCTAAAAAATTTGACCAAGGCAGCAAATTGAGAATGGCCAGTGTGCCCAACCTTACTCTTCCATACAGCGAGTCCTTATCATGATCACAAAATGGTTTGGTGTTGTAATTAAATAATCCAGTGAGAGAAAAAGGCTGTATTTACACTGTTCACTTCGCAGCGTTCCCTACTTAAGCTACTCAATAATCCAAAACATGTTTTCCTGATATTAGAATAGTTTTATTATATTCTTGCGAACTAGACAACATAATCATTACTCAATATTTTTCTACCAGAACACCCTAGGCCCCTGCGTAATTACTAATTAATTTTCCAGAAATTTGGCAGATATAAGCGCTGGCTCATCCTTATCTTCCTGTCCATCGTCTGATGAACTGGACTTAAAAATTACTAGATAGGAAGGTACAGTTGTCGTGCCATTGCTGTCCATTACATACAAAAAGGTTTGGCTGGAAGAAATTATTATGTCGATACCAAAATATTATTGGGAAATTATACTAGTGTTAGGCCACAGGATGTAAGCAGATGCTAAACGGACCAACAGCATGGCCATTGATATGAAATTAGATGGAAAAGTATCAAAGATCAAAGTAAAAGCAAATAATGATAATATCGGTACCCAGGCTGCCGCCGCATCTTGAAGTGTTGCATCGTGAATCCAATTGCGATCTGTCCCTTATGCCCCGCATCCTTCACCGTCAACTCGAAGTAGTACGCCAGCCTCTTGGTGGGCGCCGGGCAGTCCGCCTGTACCGCGCCGACATCGTGCCCATGCTGCGGGGTCCTCGTGTACTGAACCGACATCTTGTCCATGGACACGATGTGGAACAAGCCGGAGCTGTTGATCGTGTTCAGATGCGACGGCACCGGCTCCGAATCCATCTCATCCACAATCTTCCTCCATTCTAACTCCGACCGCCAGCGCGATGCCAGCAGGAAGAGATCAATAGGGCTGCTCTCAGGTTCTTGATCGGCCACCATTCCGTCCCCCCACCAAACACCAGGAACTCGGGGCTTGCGGCCACTAAAACCTTGCAAGAATCCCAGCAGTACGGGCAGGAAGCTCCGTCGACCCCAAAAGAGGAGAAACCAGCGGTGGGCGGAGCGCGTACCTGAAGAAGAGGTCGATTGCGGGACTCCTTCCGTCCGGAGTGGGACTGGAAACCCTAATCCAGGTCGAGACCAAGAAGAAGGAGAAGAAGAAAAGCTTTAAATTGCTGTTGGACGAAACAGCCCCTCTCCGTCTCGGGATAAATCGGAGTAATAAAATTTCTAAAAGCTTTAAACTTATTTGGACCGCGGTGAGATGAGAACCGAACCGACCTTTATCATCAAATTATACAAACCATCCTTATATTTCCACTTAACAGTTTCTCTTCGTCTATATGACCGATATTATTTATTTTTAGAACGCTACGTATCAATTTAGTATATCACATAAATATTCAACTTAAATAAATTTGTCTTCGTTCACTTGTTAAAACCATTAAAAAATAATAATAATAATATCATCCTTTTTTTTCATTTTCTTCATCTTTTATCACACTATAAGTCTGTTTGATCACCTCCACCTCCTCTGTTACCGCATCATCTCCACGTGCTTCCCTCTCTTATATTATTACCACAGCATCGCTTACTCCTGACTCATATTTCAACAAGTCTCCCTCAAAAATGACTTCTATTTTGTAACTGCATGAAGTACCCAAAGGAACGTAATAAAATGGTAAAAGAAAGGGAGGATGAGATTTTCCTCTAGTTTTTTTTAGAATGTTTAAACGAGCTGAATATTAACATGATGTACTGAGTTAGTATATATATTATTTTAAAAAATAATATCAACTATGTATTCGAGAATGTACGCTGACTGAAAAATTAGGAGTTATATGTATTTATGCATATTTGATAATAAATTAAAAGGGCGTAGAGGTATTTATTCGTTACTCCTTTATTTTCTACTAGTTAGAATATGAATTAGACCAGCATATAGGATGCAACTAGCGATTTAAATTAGAGATTATTATTTTTTTATCTTGAATTGGGTTTTGGAGCAACGTGATTAAACCTACTGTATAGCAACTTCAGTTAATTGCATGTGCTTTAATTCTTTTATCATTTTTTAAAGAAATCAGATCACCTCTTTTCTCAGCGGACGCCTCTATTTTTCATTTTTGTTTGAAAATTGTACCCTTTTTTTTATACACCAACTTCATCCTTTGTCTAAGATAAAATCTTTTTTACGATGATAAAGCACCCTAGCAAATATAAATCCTCTATTTTTAAAAAAAATAAATTCATAGACTTCATCAGTCTTTGCTCTATTTTTAAACCAACTAAATTCATAATTATCGTATTAAAATATTATAATAAATTAATTAAAATTATTATTTTTAATTACAATTTACATATCCATCAAATTTATGATAATAAAATATAATAAATATATGTACACTTTGTGTACATATAATAAATATAAGACTCATTAAATTTTTTAAAAAAATATAATGAATATATAGAAGTCTAACTAATGAACCAGCTTTAAAATATTTTTTTCCCATCATATAAATGCTCGCTCTCTTCGCATCCCACTGCTAAAAAGCTCCACCAGTGAATACTCCATTGCTCTCATTACTTTGTTAAAAATGCTCTCTTCCCATCCTACTGTTAAAAGCCTCTCTTATTACTTATTGCATAACCATTCATAACTCTTTGCACTCTCTTCCTCTCCCACCTTCACCTCCTCCTCCCCCCTAACGTTGTCGTACCAGACCTGTGCCATGCTAGCTCGGGTACGAGCGTAGAATAATATATTTGGTATAAATTATAATTCTAACAAAAATGGCAAAAACTTCATATTTCTAAGCTGCTTAACAAAAAATTCACTTTTTTTTCTCTCCTTAAAATCCTTTTCCAGCTTAAAAATAAATAAAGAAATAAATACTTGATCTTGGCAAAATAACTCGAATTTTTTACTTGAGCAATCAGTCACAGTGTAAAGCATCAGAATCATCAAACCGCCCTGCTGTTCCAGACAAACTTTTAAAATAAAAAAAATTTTACTGTTTTCCGTTGTTCATGAGTATCAAAATACCACAGTTTCTCAAAAGGATATCTTTCACTCCACAATTTCCATGTGGCAACAACTTAACACAAAAGGGAATGGCAAATGTGCTAACAGCAGCAGTCCTAGTCTCGGTATTCAGATGCTTTCCGTCAATTACTTGTGCTCCTGAATCAAAAAGAATAACTAATCAGTTCCAAAGTAAAATGCACGAATAAAGTGTGCACATAGCTAATACGCCAAGAATCAGAAAGATAGGAGCTGCACTACATATGCGAATAAGATAAATGAAGTAAGGTGTAAAGGAAAAATGATCGTAAGGATATTTACAGTGTCCATTACTGAACTACCAACACCAGTTGTATCAATCAAAATGGCTTGGGATCAAGCTTAAGCTGATGGCATGTTTCGTATGTAGGGAGTAGTAATATAGGGTGAAATCGTTATTCTACCCCCCATAAATTAGGGTGAATATTGATTCTCACCCTCACCCCTCAATGCAATCTTTACCTAATGCTGTTTGAGGCTTGCAGGTTGGCTTCGTACATAATGAAACAAAGAATTAGTACCAATGAGGTATATGTGCAACCAAGCGAGACCGGAAAAGGAGGCCTGTGGAACATAAATAAATATTGCATTTGCACCTGCAATTTCTTGTGATCAATAAAAATTTATCTACAATTCATTAAAATATTTTATTAACAAGTATCAATAAAAAATTACATTGTTTTCCGTATTTGATATAATTTTACCATATATGAATAATATGCTCCTGCCTCTTTGTTTTAATTAATTTAGAATTTATTTTTTGGCTTTTTTTGTTTCATACTATTACCATATCCGTAAATTCTCTCTAGGAATCACAATACATTCAAACTACACTATATAATTACATAATTCATACTATCATTTTTTAATCCCAGCATTTTAAGATTGACTTCAACCTGCAGTTTTATTTTTACCGGCATCAGGTAATTGACCGGCATAAGATAAAATTTGTAGTTAAATAATGTACAGCAGCAAGCACAGAGCAGAGATCTTACTTGAGAGGAACCAGAGGAAATAGCTGAGACATTTGGTGATGATATTTTGGGAGAGCCGTCAAACATGCATGAGCAATCTGTATATGCTGATCCAATACCCACTCCAGCACCAAACCCCAAAGATGCCCATCGGGCAACTGGACTCTCTGAAACAAATGTGGGACAAATGCTTTTATGAGAAGAAAATGATTCACAATCTTCCCAAGTCATGCAGCAAAATCTGCACTCCACGAATGTAAGCGTGCACAACTAGAGTTAAATTAATCATTTGATTAAATGTTAAATTGCCTGCTAACATTTTGCTGCACCAGTACTAGATTAAGACTTTCACATATTAACAACCAATAGTTTCCCCTCTCATCATGTATTCATTGGCCAGAGTATAAATGGATTTCATGTCAACCATAATGCATGGTAGAACAACCACCTTTCTCCTTCTTAAGCACTCAGAAGCAGACTATTAAAATCACTGCATCATACGTTTAACTTCCTTTTTTTGATGATCCAAAGACCCATATCGAAAAGAAAAGTTGCATTTTTCAGGCAAAGCATACAACATGAAGCACAGCTTCCTTTGTGAACCTAAATACTTGCTATTATATAAGACCCTTAATACAACAATTGTCAAATGAGTTGTAGTTACGGAGTGGCATTTACTCAGTCCTGTAACATTTTGCAATTCTAGATCTATAACGTCACAAGATAGAGCAATTGAAAAACAATATTGCTCATAGCCTATTGCACTACGTGATGTATTTTGTTCTTTAATAGTTAGAAAGCAAAAAGACCAGAATTATTGGATAATTAAGATAGACATATTAGGAAAAGCCGTAGTGCTACTGTAAGGTTGCTTCACTACAACAAGTGTGGTCATGCTTCAAGTCATCATCTTTCCTATGCAATGGGTACCAATACACTCAAAACTGTCAAAAACCATATACAGAGAAAAACTCATGCACTAGGATTTCCCTTTTTTATTTAAAGCTGAAGTCTTAAACATTTGATGTTGAAAGTAAGATGATAGACTTTTTAACTTCTGGAGATTGCATAAGACAAGGGGAATAACAAAAGAACGCTTTTGTTACTTAAAGCAAGAAAGGGATGCGCATATTTTTCTCACACAAAACAGGATAGAGGAGGCTTTATTTGGTAGCAGAAATCAACATAATACAGAGGATCCCTTGCTCATTACTCCTTGTCACTGGGAATAGATTGCCACCTGAAGCCACATGCATCACGTTCACTAATTGTGGGTTAGGAAGTCATCTCACAGCAAACCATCCATATGATCATCTGGAGGCAGGAACAAACATCGTTTGGGTACTTCTAATAACTTATTTCAGATTTTCAAGAGTATAAGCTTGAACTAACAAGTTAAATTGTAGGCATACCTTTTCTAATAGACAAGTACATAAGAGTTTAACACAGTCCCCTTGTAAAAAAACATGATGAGAAACATCCTACTGAAATTAGACACCATGTATGAATGTAGATGTAAACAAGAAAGAATAAGAAAGTTGGCATTAATAATATAAACTGGAGAAAATGATGAAATGGTTAAAGAATCAAGATTTTCCCTGGGAGAATGTATCATGAGAGTTTGTCTTTGAATAAAAATTTGATCTAGAAAAAATAATGATAATAAGATAGGTGAGATACTTGACATCTCTTAATTTTCACATTAAATAGTTTAACAAATGAAGAAAATCAATTAGATATGATCAATGAGACAATTAAAGGAATAGAGAGATGAAGTGGAGAACAAATCTTATAAAACAAAAAAAAAAACTAAACAAATGTCTTACTGAAATAGGCCTTGAACCTAACAACAACAGCCAAAGTATCTCATGAATTTAGCAGCTAAATAAATCAAAAGACTCAAAACAATTAATATATATCTTTTTGAGTATAATGGTAATAGTGCATCATGGAATGAGGCAACATGAGATCTGAATGAGAAGTACTGCAAACAGTGTTTATTAGAGCTAGGAAAGTAAAGAATAATTGAAAATAAATTAGTCAAACAGATAAAAAATGTTAATTTAGGACAAGATATGGGCATCAACTGTTTCTAAAATAAGGCAGAAATCTACATAAGTTGTTAAAGTTTGAAAATGAAAGAATGGAAATTTAAGGGAAATACCCAGATTATCCAATAAAATAATTAACCTTTTCTGTATCAAGCATGGGAATATAGATTGCAAGTTTGCAAAATGCACATGCAACATAAAGAAACATAAAAATTAAGAGGAATCAAATTTTCTAAGAATGGGAGCATAGGGTACTGACATTGAGGCATCAAATAAGAAGATCAAAAAACTCAATTTTGCATGAAAATGTCCTGTGATTGTTCTACCGCTATTATATATAAAGGAAGATAGAGAGGCTTAGAGCTATATACTTGCAGAAAAATATCCTTTGCCCATCTATAGTTAACCAGCCTCACCCCCTCCAATTAGTAAGACCAGATTCAACGTGTCCAGCCGATCTCTTCTTCCCTCCCAAGGAAATAAATGTTGTTGGATTGGTTCTCATATTTATTTTAAAAAGGGAGATAAAATTGATTACAGTCGATGGAAGAGTAGTTAGGCTAATTTCCTGATTAGGAAGGACTGAATAGAGTCTAATCCAATTTGATCTGTTCAAGATTAAATGTGGATTAGTTAGAATTTGAGTGAAATACCAACTACTCAATTAGATCCAATTTTAATTGAAATAGATGTTAAGTCATGCAAATCAGCATGCCTTTTTTTTTCCCAAATTCCTTAAGCTATTTTTGCATCTGTGATGCCCAACTTCTGTGAACATTGCAGGCCTCGGGAGTTGGGGTCATGATCCTGCAATATCACCATCTATGGCCCACCTTAGTATGTATGCTGCCATTGTCAACTCCACAGCTGAATGACCAAAATTTACCATCTGAATAAGGTTGAGAAGGAGACAGAGAATGCTTCAGAGATCAAGCCCAACATGCAAGATATGCTGTTGAGAATCACCACTTTAGTATTAAGACCTATTCCCCAGAATGTCTCTCACTATCGCTCGCTTCCTATGCATAATTGCTCTCCCTCTCTCGATTCTCCATCCATTGAACTAGATTAAATTTCTTAGATTTCGACAAATCTATTTACACATCTACCTTGGACTTGCAAACCACTTCACTGCCATATTTATCTTGGAGAATGGATCATTATTTTACACCCTATATAATTAAAGAGCCATAGTTTAGAAAATTCCTTTTTCAATATTTATCGTAAACTTTCGTTTGTATACACCTGAGTCAAGAGGTAAAACTCATGCGGTTTGTACATTTCTCTCCGTGACTCCCTATTCTCCTTCCCCTCTCAGATCTACTTTGACCCTCCTTACGGAGAGCCAACCAACGGCAACAACTAATGCAAAATTCTTGGTGTTTCCAACCCTATGAATTAGAGTAATGCAGAAAGAAAATAGTCTTAATCTTTAAATTAAGAAACTCGACATACGAAAAGCAATAGCTGAATTCTCGATGCTTGACAATCGATCCTTACAACTGGGCAGCTAAGACAAATTGTAAATTGGTGGTTAAAGGTGTCGATGGCAGGCCTAGACACCATAAAAAAAAATCCCTAAAATCAAAATCATCACAATAGAGCGAAACAATTACAATGGTGGATGAAATCACCAATTACTAGGAAGCACACTGAAACCCTAAGAAGGAAGTTCCCATTGAAGTTAGAAAAAAGAAGAAGGGAGAGCATCAATCTGGCATTAGATGCAACAATTTCTTGCACTGTACAAAATGCTCAACATTTAGAAAAATTAAAACAAAGACCCAAACTTATGACCAAAGTACTGGAACGACATGATTAGAGGAAATCAAGAAATCAAGTGAAAGCGTTTTCTGGGAGTTCCGAGAGATTCATCCATCAAATATACCATAAAAAGAGGATAATGAAGGGGAAAAAATTGAGCTGGAAATGAAGAGAAAAAAAAAGTGAAATCGATCGGGGTTGGGCCACAACTCACTGAAGAGGAGGAGGCCAGCGAAAGCTCCGGCGAGAGAGGAGTAAGCGAGCCTCCGAATGGCGACATCGACGCAGGCGTCCCATTTAGCGTTGAGATCATACCGAGGAGGGATCGGCTGCGCCTTCCTCTGTTCTTCCGCCATCCGAGAACGCAAAAGCAGGACCGCGACAGCAAGGGGGGTGGAGGAAGTTTTGTTTCTTCTCAACTTTATTTATAGTAGAGGTGGGTTTGCAATTTTACCGTCAAGCCTTTTGCTTTATAAGGAAAAGAAAATGGAGGTTTTACTATTTTTTGTATTTATAGTAGCACATTATCTGCTTTTGGGGGGTTATTCCCTATGAAAATTATTGTTCCTATTATCATTCTTACTTATTTTTATTATTTATAAATTTAAATTTTAGAACTTTAGGTGGTCATATATTTACATAATATTTTTTTAAAATGATAATATAATAATATCTCCATGAATTAATACATATAATATAAATCCCCTTTGATAAGAATAATTCTGTTGGACAAGAAAGATATTGAATCACTAATTAGTTCTAAAAGAATATGTATTTATAATCTAATTATAATCGTAAAATATTATAATACATTAAAATCATGATATTTAAGTATTCTAAATTTATATATTCTTTAAGTAAATCTAACTTTTATACTTTATGTAGTTAATCTTGGAACGAGGAATATATTAGTTTACTCCATGATATTTGATCGTGCAATAGTTCATTCAATTATTAACCAACATTTGGAATCCTTGTTTCTTCTCCGATATTGAAACGACGTTGGAAGAAAGAATTGTTGGACTCAATTTTTCATCCAATGACCGTAATACACCTCTGAACTAATTCTTCTCATCGTTATTATTAAAAAAAATGATTCTTTTGGTATTTTCAATTTCCAATCACCATGACAAAGGATATCTAAATGTTATACTTTCTTAATATCAGAGAGCTTTCTTCAACGGAACAAATTATACCTCTCAGACATGATAAATTCAAGTCATCTATTTTTCTAAATAAGTTAAACTGAACCAAGTATATATCCTTCTAGTTAGAATAATTAGATTCTATACG
The DNA here is from genome assembly GCA_030544415.1 of Thalia dealbata. Classification (NCBI taxonomy): domain Eukaryota; kingdom Viridiplantae; phylum Streptophyta; class Magnoliopsida; order Zingiberales; family Marantaceae; genus Thalia; species Thalia dealbata. The sequence continues at coordinate 17,904,650 of CM060460.1, forward strand.
ACAATTAAAACTGAGTTAAATGAATTGATATGGATGACTCATATTAGCTTATATTTAATATGAACCATTTCATTTTCCATTTGATAAGTTAAATCAAAAAAGAATTGATTTAGGTGGATGATGATGATCATTGATTATGTTTAATTTTAAATATACTATAGAGTGGGATTTAATAAATATGTTTTAATTTTAGAAATAAAAATTTATTAAAATAATGCATAGAAAGATAGGAGTGGTTTTCCTCATTAATCAACTTAAAATATTAATTTAATAAAACGATAAGTAAAAATAATACTTAACAAACTGATAATCCAACTAGCCACGTCAAAAAGTTAACCTATTTTTTAATAAAAAATTCGAACGCTCGCCCCGCACTCGTTGGCCTCCATCTCCGGTGCTCTTCTTCCCCCACCCCTCATCTCTCCCCTCTTCTGCTCCCCCCCCCCGAACCCCTCTGCTTCCTCCCCTCTTCTTCCCCCATCCCTTGCGATCTTCTTTCCTTCCTTTGAAGTCGGCGTTCTTTAATTTACCTCATAGCTACGCTTCGCCTCACCTTACTGCTGGGAGAATAAGAGAACGAGAGAAACCGCATTCAAAGTTTTTGGTGCTCCAAAAGGATGGCGACAACAGCAACAAGGTCTCCTTCTCAGAATCCATCAAAGCCACATCGCTCGGAAGAGTTGCAGTTTGAGTGCTTCATCGATTGCAGTTTGAGTGCTTCATCGATGTCTGGAAATGACAGCCGAAACCTTCTTCTTCAATGTTCGATTCTTGCACAGCACCGTGTTTGATCTTTGGTTGTCGATCTCTTGTTTCCAGAGCACCACTAGAGGAATTTTGGATTTAGGTCTCCATCCCCGTCTCCTGTCGAGCACAAGGAGAACGAGAGGGACTCCAATATCTGCTCGATGTACTCGGTTGCAAGGGCGAGATCGCCCTTCCCAGGCACGACGCCTTCTTCTTCGAGGAAGGGAACCACCATGAGCTTCATGACTCCGATGATCTCCGCCTCCTCGAAGGCCGTCTGGCGTCCCCGAGAAGGAGGATCCCCGTGGAGAAGCATGAGGCCGCCCCTCCCTGCTTTGGTCCGTTCTTCCCTCGCCACGCTTGTTGACGAATCTCCGGTGCCGGAGGCGAGAAGTAGAGGAGAGAGGGGAGGGGGGAGAAGAGAGGAAGGGAAGAAGAGGGGAGGAAGCAGGGGAGGGATAGGGGTGGGGGAAGAAGAGAGGAAGGGAAGAAGCATGAGGCCGCCCCTCCCTGCTTTGGTCCGTTCTTCCCTCGCCACGCTTGTTGACGAATCTCCGGTGCCGGAGGCGAGAAGTAGAGGAGAGAGGGGAGGGGGAAGAAGAGAGGAAGGGAAGAAGAGGGGAGGAAGCAGAGGAGGGATAGGGGTGGGGGGAGAAGAGAGGAAGGGAAGAAGAGAGGAAGGGAAGAAGAGGGGAGGAAGCGGAGGAGAGATGAGGGTGAGGGAAGAAGAGGGGAAGGGAGGAAGCAGAGGAGAGATGACGGGTTCGGGAGGGGGAAGAAGAGGGGAGAAGCCCTGGAGAGTGGAGATGGAGGCCACAGAGTGCGGGGGCGAGCGTTCGAATTTTTCTATTAAAAGATAGGTTAACTTTTTTGACATCGATTTGAACGATGAGTTTCTTAAATATTATTTTTACTTTTATTAAATTAATATTTTAAGTTCATTAACGAAAAATAGTATGTTAATCAAAAAAATAGTTAAAATCATGTGAGCAAATGGATTTTAGGTAAATTCTAGTGTAAACCACTTAATTTCCACTGTTTATGCTTATTATATGTATTTATGATATCTTTTCGAGAAAAATATTTTATCTTATAAAATCATATCATTTATTTAAATAATATCCTAATATAAAAAATATAATGCATTAGCACAAGAGTTGAGTTGTTGAGTTGTGATATATTTAGGGTATCAATATTTAATTTTGTTGCTTATACATAATATACTCTTAAGAGAATAAATAAATATAGGTTTAGGCTACCCAAGATATCCAAGTGAATATAAATATTATTAAAAAAATTAAATATAAGATGTGTTAGACTTTAGGAATATGGATCTTATCTTAACGAGGCCAATGTTTTTGTTGTGAGTATAAAATATTGTAATAATAATTTATCCAGCACTCTTTATGAGTTGGCTAATAAAATATAATATGAGATTAAAGTGCTTATTATGTTTTCGTTGTGAGAATGAGTGAGTTACTCTTGATTGATGGCTTATTATTAAGAAAATGAGCATCATCATGTAATCACGTAAATTTTACATATAATTAGATATATATCTTGTAGATAAACATATAGGTAATCGTTTTTAAACCTCACATGAGATATTATAGTTACCTTGTTCCTAATAGACTTTTCCTAAGGACTTAATTGATAGCTGATGATAATAAGTTGAGTCTCTATGTGAACTTATAATTCACAGGATTATGAAAAATCCTAATATTGAGCGTAGATGTACTTATTTTTATATATCTAGCACATTTTATTAGCTAGGGTGAATTTTATTAGTTAGTGATACACCTTAATTTTTATTAAAATATAGTCAAAATGATATTTTAAATATATTATTTGCTTTATATTGTTTTCTATCTATATTATCTATATCATTGAGTATGAATTTACTCATCTTTTAGGATAGTCATATGTGGACAATTAGATGGAAACTGATTTATTTGATGTTAAATATGATTCATTCTTAAATGAGGTCAAATTCAGAAACAAACCTTCATCATTTGATATCTCCACTGAATATATTTTGACAAAATAATGTTGATGAGAAATTATACTATTATTGATTTTCCCTATATATATACATTTTATTTGCTTTCATTTATTTTTTAAAAATTATAAGCATGATTGAGATACACTGCGATTACGACTTGCTGGAGGTTAGGGATCGACCTCAGTTGATAAAAGATTAATTTCGTATTGTATTTATAGAGATTACTTACCTTGGTTCGCAACCAAGAGCAAGATAGAACAATAGATGAATTAAGAAATGCGTCCAAGTGCAAGATAGAACAGTAGATGAATTAAGAAACACTTAAATGTAAAAGCGCAGAACCCATTCTTAGTGGCTAACAAGATTAAGCAACCAAACAACCCGAAGCTTTGCATATACAAATACATATCAAACAGTCCATATCCCTGCAGGACCACTTTATGAAAGGATTTAGGGGGACTAAAATACATGTGAGAGTGGCATCAGCTGGTAATTTTTTATTGTGCAAATAATATTGCAGAGTCTAAGACGCATCTCCTAATCTCCAATGCCACACTGCTATCTCCTATCTCCTATTTGCCACACTGCTATCTCCTATCTCCTATTTGCCACACAAACACTGCTATCTCCTATTCTCCAATGCCACACTGCTAGTCAACTTTGTATCTTTATCACCCTTCATATCCCACACGATAAGACTCCAATGCCACACTGCTAGTCAACTTTGTATCTTTATCACCCTTCATATCCCACACGATAAGACTGCAATATCATATGAACTCACTCGCAATTTCTTCAAATAGAAGTGCCATCCATTTTGAACAAGAGTCGATCAATATGGACAAGAGTCGAAATTTTCATGTGCTGCCAAATGTCCAATAAAGAGTGGCATCATATTAAAGCTAGAAGGATATCCAATGAGGACATAAGATTAACTCCCAAATCAAAGGAGATGAATCAGTAAAGTAAATTTTCAAAGCAGACAAATACGATACAGCCGAATGTATAAGTTGCACCGGTTTGTAGGATATCCAACGAGAACTAAACGAAGCCATAATGTCATACGATCTGTACTTACATGTTCCAAACAGTAACTCTGGTCTGAAGCTAAGCACTACATGGATGAGACAAAAGTATCAGATAACATATTAGTCCATGACAATTAACACAACAGAATCTACCCATCATCACTTCTCCACATTCTTCAGCATCTCAAACAGATTCTTCAGCTGCCAAACTAGGTATGCAACAAACAGTTAGTTCCCTTTGGGTCGGGGTGAGCTGCTGCTCCTGCTGTTGCTGCTGCTTCTTCCCCTACCAGCCCTACATGATAATATTATAATGTCAAAAATGTAGGTTAGAGAAGAAATTCAAATGTGAAGAAATCCGTCTGTAGTGGAAGTCATAGTTAACAGGATCCGTTGTGTTTGTGCTGCTGATAAAGATTTCAAGAAGCAAAAATAGCATGAGACAAACATGATATGCAGGTAGAATGTGAACAAAATCTACCTTCTAGGACTGCGACTCCTTGATACTCTTCGAGGTCCCTGTGATGCATAGTTTGTTAGATTTCTATATTTTCTTAATGCACATGTGGACATGAAGATTGTTGTTAAGTACCTTGCGAGGACTGGGCGAACCAGAGAAGGATGAATCAGAACTTCCCCGTCTTGGTGGTGGTGGTCGACCCCTGTTTTACATAGGAGACCAAGGAGAGTTAGGCATTCCATTTTCAAGTCATCTTGGAAATCCAGAAAAAAATATACTTTGAATTGCTTAGAATATTTGAATTTTTCACTGTTGTATGCATAATTCTCAATTTATATATGTAACTTTTTTAGTAAGTTCAAGTTTAAATTCCCATAAGCTTTGTCCGAATACCCTATATCTACTATTTTGTTTAGTATGACTTTTGCCTTTGGGAGATCTTATTCCCCTGACTCCAATCCTACGAAGCTATGCCTTTGAAAGTCAACCCATAATAGATTTTGGAGATGGGCAAGATATATGAAGTCCAATATATGAAGTCCCCATAAGCTTCATTGATTTAGTGCATACCTTATACCCACTTTTTGCTAAGGAAGATCTTAGTCCCCTAGCTCTCATCCGACTAAAATTATGCCTTTGAGAATCAAAATCTCAACGGATCTTGGAGATTGGTATGATAGAGTAACTTAGACACCCAAAGGTCAACAGTTGATGTATGACCATTAAAATATATAAAATGGATATTGTTGTTCATTTTCAAGAACAAATGTAATTATATACAGCAATTATGGCACTTAAATAAAGGACTGCTGACCAGTAACATGTATAGCAAAGGTGGTTTGCATACCAAAAAAGGAAAGGAGGAACTTAAACATAATAAATGGATCAGGCAGCAGGGCTACTGTTACCTGCGAGGAGAGACTGATCTAGAAGGAGAACGAATAGGCCTCCTTATTGGTGAACGGCTACGACGCCTAGGTGGCGGTGACCTCCTTGGTGGACTCCTAGGTCGCCTTGGAGGTGATCTGCACTACAACAATTACATTAAGAGTTTGACACTAATGAAAAATGTATCATCATGTCAAGAGAAAGTAAACTTGAATATTAGAAAAGGTGTTCAAGGATCAATGTAGATTTTACTTGGATGTTAGAACGTCAAGATATCACAAAACAAGAAATAAATCTCAAGATTAGGGAAATTGTGTTTTGAAGAAGGTACAACCCTTCTGATTCATAATGGAAACTTTGTACATCAAACTTCTATTCCAAAGAAGGATCCTCACACTATGAATGTCTGGGAAAAAAAACGTGACCATTCAGCAAAAGAAGGAAAGAGGGAAACACAGCTAAGGAGCATCTAAATTTCAATAAATTCAGGGTTCAGATAAACACTCAACAAGAGCAGCAGAACAAATACTGTAAGTTAACAACTGCAAGATGGTTAATCACATGAATCTCCTTTAAACCAAAGAAAGTAATCTTCTTTGTAATGTAAGGATACTGGTTCAGTGAAGACATATCTATCTTCCATGTTATAAACTTGAAGACCATGAAAATTTCAACTATTCAAGCAAATATACATGGCACTTGAAGCCATTTAATGGAGGATGCATGAAAAGAAACAAAAAGGGTTTCAGAAAATCCTCATAATGTGAAGCATGTCTTTCATAGAAGATGAACAAATGCTTTTAGACCCAAAATGAAACGGCAATAAAATGAACTTATAGAAGAAGTAATATCTTATAAAGATTCTAGAGGGCAACATATGCACATCTGGACCAAGATTTCACAACATATTGTACATGCAGATCCAGACTGGATAAAATATGCTATTTAAAGCCATGAAGAAAACCAACATATTGACCGGAAGGTAAGACTACAGATATAGATAGGTCAAAACAACCATATCAAGAGAAAAAAAAGAACTTTGAGTACAATGTAATTTTAGCCTCTCACTTCCCCCATAGTGTATGGAAGGTTAACTGAGTAGATAGCAAGGAATCAATTTGGCTAAAACTGAAATAGCTTTTACTTGTCTCCATATGGATAGAACTGCAAATAAGAAGTCTCACCTTATACATTCTCAGATATCTGGAGATTATGGATTCCAATTCATAAGTTCCTCTATCGATGAATGTTAAATTAGATAAAAGTATACCCAAGTCATATAATAATCTCAGATTAGAATCAAAAGCAGGACAATCTAACTATTCATCTGACTATTATAAAAGTAACTAGAGGAATTTCTATCCTCACAAATGCTTGCATGGATCCAAATAATGTGAGTGTGGGCAATGTTAATACTCACCTAAATCCTCCAGCTTATTTACAAATAAATTATTACAGCCACCAATTTTCATAAATTGTTTCCTAATATCATTTTCATAGTTGAAGGATTGTAACACTGTTGTTTACAATAAGTACTTGGCAAAGGAAGTTCAGAAAGACCAAGCTTGTATACCCTAATTATAAAAAGGAAGCATGATTAAGGAATTAACTTACCGCCTCCTAGGAGGAAGAGGAGAACGTTTACGTAGAGGGCTACCACGTCCCCTTCTTGGAGAAATCCTAAAAACATGTACAATTATATCAAATGTGCCAAATAACTATGAAATAAAATGAAAACCTCAAAAAAACTAACCGAACAGGTGACCTATTCCTTCGAGGGGGTGAAGGAGATCTTCTTCTAGGAGATGGTGCTCTTCGACGAGGTGGTGTGTCACCACGTCGATGTGGAGGAGAATCTACCCGGCGACGAACAGGAGAATCCATGCGACGCCGAGGAGAGGTATCAGGTCGGCGTCTGGGAGAATCAATTCTTCTACTTGGAGGAGGGGAGCGCCTTCGTGGTGGTGATGGAGGCTTCCGACGTGGAGAGGCTAATAGATTGAATAAGAATACGAGAAGATAAATTTTGTGGAACCTCAGTACAGAAAAGAGCAAATAAAATAATGTACTGATGATATATCTAACATAAGCCATAGTGATCAACTGGAAATAATTAAGACACAAATCTTTGGAAAAATAAGTTGTAAAGAAGATGTCTTTGAGATGAACCTCACAAAAAAAACTTCGAAAGTTCTAAATAACTTACGTTCTCTAGGCCGTTGAACAATGTCTTTTTCTGCAACTGTAACAACTTTATCTCTTGGTGGTGCATCCCTTTTTGGAGGTGCAGGCAAAAGCTTGGGAGGGGAAGAAGCTTTTTGGCGTTGAGTTAGAGTGAATCTCACACGAACAAGACACCCATCAATTTGACCCTGGAATACATGAAGCAACAATATAAGACTAACCATCTCTATGTCACTTCCTAAAAGGAGAAGAGAGGGAGGGGCATACACCATCCATGTGAAGAAGAGCCTTCTCAGCATCAACCCTTTTTTTAAACTCAACATACCCATACCCTCGGGGAAGATTAACCTGAATTGCATGTATATATGGTCATAAGAAGGAAAAAGCCATCTAAGTGAAAGTATGAAAATGAAAATGTTTTACCAAGCGGTCCATTGCCAGTTCCACATTAACTATCTCACCAAAATTACCTGCAGAACCATTAATATTGTACTATGAGCCTTTTCAATACATTAATATTGAACATGGCATGGTGATAATGCAATCATAATGAGCACGAACCTAAATAGTAAATCAGCACAAAAACTTGTCCAAAGAAAGGAAAATGGTTCAATGATAATGCAACAAATTATATATTGATTATCATCCGCTAAGCAGTAAAATCCTTGTCTCAGAAAAGGTAAGGGTTGATTATATAATGCTCTTGCTAATGAGGAATCCACTGAAGGTGAATCTACCAGAAGCTGATAATCTTATGAAATCATTAGAGATTTTATACGTATTGCCCAAAATGAATATTTATTTCTGACTATATTATGTGCTGACAAGATTGAAGGATTCAATCATTCTGCACATTTCCTCACCCCTTGAATACATATGGTTAATACAAATATCAACAGAACTGTACTATATCATCATTTTTCCCATCTTCCACTAGAGACAACTGCTTATGGTATGTCCATAGAGCTATTACTAGATATAGAGGATGAGAAAAGAACTGACAACAAACAAGAGAGGAGGAACCAGTCCACCTATTTATGCCAAGCAGTTAAAGCTGGCCCATGTAACTAAGTAGTTCAACTTTGAAAAGTGCTATAAATCAATAATAATTAATTTAAATGAGCTAAAACACCATATATAAAGATCTAGAACTATGAGAAAGGATTCAATTGTGATCCTACAACCAAGATCAAACCAAAGACTTGGTCGCAGTTCATTGAAATCCAGATTCCTAAATCATTGGGATCCGCTATCTATGAAATCCAGTGCAGCCTGACCCCTTTCTCACTCCAACTAAGCCACTTCGCACCATCTTCTCTCACACTCTCCCATGTGAAACATTAAGCTTCTTCTCCACCAGATTTCACCGTGTTTTGAGAAGGACAAAGAAAGGTCAATCTCACATGGTCACGAGCACACAGCTTTTTTCCTTCCTCTATTGCCTTCTTTGCAGTGACTGTGAGATATTTTTCCTTCCTCACACATTCCCTCACATTATCTCCTGGTTGGAGACAAACCAACCAGGGTTACAACGAGTCACTCCAACTCTCTTGAGAGGAGAGCAAACTAAGAAAAGATTGAGTGGGGCCCTCACCTAAAAGCTTCATAGTTCGCACCATCCAGGCACCCCGATCAACTGATCTTGAAGTGTAAAAACAAGCTTTTCTTTGGTTATATGTATAGGCAACAGTAACTATTTAATGTTATGCGTGTGTGTATGTGTGTGTGCATATATATACAATAGTATATTCTTTAGTGAGAATTTAGGGAGAATTTAGAGTTAAAATATTAAATGCAGATTTCAGATTTTAAATTGTAGAATTTAGATTTATTTCTTGTTTATTATTTTATTAATTTACAAATTTAATTCTAATCTCTAATCATGTTCTTTAGTTTATTTTCATATTTTCTAATATGGCTATTATTCTAGTCTCAACTAAAAATTATTTTTTTAAAAAAGTCTTAAATCTACATTTAAATATTTATATAAAACATTATTTTTACTATCAGAGCCTCTACAATTCTAACTAGGTCCCCAATCAAGACATCATTTTTACTAGATTATCTCAACTGGCCTCAGTAAGTGTATTTTAAATTTTTTTGAGATCTGGAATACACCTGATAGAAAATGTATGCCTGTGGTGATTCTTGAGAGAGGTAGAGATCGCATATGTTTGTCTTGACAAAACAAACCCTCATTGTAATACAGAGAAGGTGAAAGCAACATACCAAAAATTTCTTTAAGATGGGCTTCATTGACATTCCTTGACAAGTGATCAATGTGAAGAACCACAGATTCAGGTATTGGTGAAGCATTCCTGAAGCATTAGCAAATTCTTACTTTCCATCACTGAGAAAACTAAGCAAGTTACCTACGTCAAAAAAAAAATCAAACACTACAGAATTTTAAGATGAAAACAGCACAAGCTCATCCCAGAAAAATAAAGCTCAACGGTCCTCAAGGAGAGGAGGAGGTATTCAATACTTGTTTTATTACTTTATTTGGTGCATGACTATGTGTTTATCCTCAATCCCATATCCAAATTAGTTATTTATTATTCCTCAAGTACTATCATTTTTAAAGCATCAGAACAGTAACAGTCTGATGCATTGCTTGGATCTTCAGCTAGCTACACCAAACCTATTGCTTGTCCCTGAAAGGGTATCATACAAATTACAGGCGAGGAAGTGCAAATTGCTTGATGTTGTCTTTTCTGATATCATGGAAAGCCAGAAAAGTCCAACTAAATAGTACTATTTCAGATAATGTTGATCCAGCACTCTATGAAATACTCCATCTCCTGAATATAAGTACAATTTGGCTTATTAGGAAATGATATAAAGCTGTGCAAAAAGCCTGTACTCAATGAACCACATATGAGTGAAGGGCTGACAAACTATGCTCTAGGACAGGATTATGTGAATTTTCAAAGATCAGCATGGTCTTGTCACCAACAGTAATCAACTAGTAGAGTAAGCATGTCTATGTTAAATTCCTCAATTTTCAATCATGGAGTTGTATGTGTTGGAAGCAATCATTCACTGAGGCCAGTGAACTCTCAAAGCATGCATAGAGTTACTTTGTGCAAAAAGTAAGGATCAAGATAAACTCACAGTTACCTTGTTGGTGAAGCTTTTTTAGGTGGTGGAGATGGTGACCGACCTTTTTTAGCAGCTGCAGTTGGACTGAGAGAACGATCATTGTGGATGAGACAAATTATTTTCGACTAACTGAGGAAGCCTTAAATTTTGAACCAGGTATGAACAATAATAATAAACTGGTGCATATAGTACTATGAATCTATGGCAAGTATATATAAGTGTTGATCAATAACTTCAAAAACAAAATGATAGAAAAGAAGTATGTGCATGAAAAGAAGCATGACAAGGACACATTGGAAGCTGATGACTGTATATAAAATGAATGAAAGTTAACAAATTGGACATGTTACTTAATATCTCATGAAAAAAGGCACTAACATTAAAAATATAATATATCAACAAAAGAATCAATAAATTCTTCAACATTCTAATCTCGATTTTTTTTTGAATAAGTACCAACATCAGATAAGACTGATATAAAATATTTCTAATTGTTCATTGAATATATATCATAACTACTGGCATATGTCATTCCGGATCATGTATAATATATATGCTACTAGTCTGAATCTTTTGCTAAACCTTACATCGTTGCATATCATTGATCATTATTCTTAAAACTGAAATTACATTGCCTTTTCATTAATATATGGCATATTTTTGGCATGTTATGATGTCACAGTTTTAGACAAAAAATAAATCCACTAATTTTGAAAAAATAAATTGATTTTAGTGAATCACAAGGAAGGCTAATAATGGGAAACATTACGCCCCCCCCTCCACATTTAAAAATTCTAACTCAAAATACCACAATCCAAGCACAGACTAGGGAAAAAATCACTTTGACAGGAATATGATCTCATTTTCAGCAAGGATTGTCTAATCAAGCACTCAGCCTGACTTGTAAACCTGAGGACTTCTTTTAATACGAATTTTGTGATAAAAAGTAAACAGAAAACCCCTACCATAGTCGGAGGCAAGATAAACTTTCGACACGGTTTTCTCTTCCAAAGTACTAAACGCACGATAAGAACACAAAGAGATAATTAAAAAATATAAATTAAAAAAAAGGACAGAGAAACAAGTTGGACCGAAAGCCTCGACTTCTTTAGAGGGGAGCCTTCACCGGCAAGCATCTAACCATCCATAGATCTAATTAAACCAACAACTCGACCAAGGATTCAACGTAGCTGACTTACCCCTTTCTTTGCGGAGGAGGGGATCGGCTCCGGGAGCTGACGCTTCGCGAAGGGGAGGCGGACGAGGAGAACGTCCTGGAGCGCGACCGGGAGCGGGAGTCCGAGCCGCTGTAAGAGCGCGACCGAGACGAAGAGCGGGACGGCGACACGGATGGGCTCGTAGGGCGAGCTCTACCGGGCTTTGCCATGAGCGGCGATCGGATGGAGAGCTGGAAACCCTACAAAGAGAAAACCCTAGAAAGCACGCCCGTCAGGGTTTTCTCGGCTCAAACTGGAAGCAGCGCGCCACGAGACGTAAATGGACGGGTCCGACTTTGCCACGCGTCAGGATCATATACTTTTACGAGTTTAATAAATACTCATCATGTTCTAACGAAATTTAAATTGTCATTAGATATATTTTATAATAAAGTTAATACTAAAAATTTTGGAGTAACGAATTTTAAATATTAAGTAAAATATAAGGGTTAAAATGAAATTTCGAAATATTTAATTTTAATAAAATATCCAATCAAAAATTTGGTAAGAGAGAAGTTTGTTTTTAAAGTGAGAACAAATTTAAAAACACAGTAAGATGAGAATGGTTAAAAATAAAAAATTCAAATAAATACTTAATCAAAACTTAAATTAAATTTTAAAGAGAGGTTTTTAATAAAAAATAGTTTTTTAAGGAGAAAAAGGTAAATTTTTTTAAAAATGAATATTTTTAATAAAAATACTTAGTTAAATAGTTAAACAATAAATATCAATTAAATTTTACTTTTTTAAGAGAGGTTTATTTATGGAAATCAGTTGTTCTAGAGTGATGAATTAAAAAAATGAAGTAATATTTTACAGCAATTAAAATAAATTTTTTTATAAGATATTCAATTAAAAGTAGTGAATAAGACAAAATTCAAATATATTATATATAAAAATAAAAATAGTAATTTTTTTTATAAAAATACAAAAATCTGAATAGAATAAGAGGTCTGATCTTGAGTTCAACACTTGAAGTTTTAAAAAAAATTGATACGTAGAGAAAAGATATATAAAAGTAGATAAAACGAAAATATTATGTTAAAAATCCTCCCATGATTCTATATACTGCCAGTTGCATATCAACTGTAAAATATGTTTTTTCTTATCGTTATTATTATTAATTAGTTTGTCGGAGCGTTGGAAGGTTCAAGGAGTTTGTTATATTACGGAACCCTAAAACTCCCTCAATCCTCCTCATTCATAATACAGGGTAAATTAGTCGCATTAAAAATATATAGATTTGCGTCCCGGTAAAATTTCTTGTGTAAAGCACGACTTCATATATATCCCCCACACAAACCCCTCGTAAGATCCCCTGCGCAGCACTGCCCTCTTGCTGCGCCGCTTCCTCCGCCCGGTTCTCCGTTAGGTCGTAGCAAGAGCTCTTACACACGAAGCGGCTCTCAGTTGCCCCGGAGATGTCATCACGTGGGAAGAAGTCCTCGAGGGCTTCTCCGGCTGCCGCTGTGTCCCGCCGCTCCCCCCTCCTTAAGACGCCGCCTCCCCCATCCCGAGGAGCTCCCGCCGATGGGGAAGAGGAAGTCCCCCATCCCGGCGTCCTCGCCGCCGCCGCTGCCCGGTTCCCGGCTTTCATATCTGAGTCGTGTACCTTCTGCGGGCGGATTGCCGATATCGAATCGTCCTCCAACAGCAACGATGCTACGATCTGGCTCTCATCGGCCGCCATGATCTCGAACTCCATTACTCCTGGCTCCATTGTATCGGTAGGGAACTTCATCTTTTGCTTATTCATTAAAGCAGTATTTTACTAGCTTGATATGCTTATTGTTGGGAAGCGACACCTGATCTAATCAAGTTGGAATCAAATCAAACTTGCTTAAATTTGAATGGATCGTCTCAACTCTACCACTATTGTTTTTGCTATAGTGTGAAGTAAAACCAATATGCAACGAGAAAGAAGAAAAAATAAGTACCGAACGAGAACCCAAAGAGTTAAATGTTATTTGGCTCCAACTTGCCTAGTTCCGTGGAGACAACATTCTTATAAACCAATATATATCAAAAAACATGAAACATCTTATCTTCTCAGCCTCAAACACTACAGAATACATCGAAGAAACTACTGTCCACATCCTACCTTCAGCTTGACCGAGCCCATGCGTTGAATTGGTCGATGACTGTACTCAACATGGAGGGTGATCTCTCGTATCTTTCCATTTGCAGATACTAATCCATGCCATTCCCACTTGATCCCTTGAAAACATACCACTTTTCTTCATGTGGTTCCTGCACATGCTCATGCTATGGAGATCGAGATGATGCTTTCAAATGATATAGTTATCTCACTAACACCATCATTGACCTGGTAGTTATATAGAGTAAATATTAGATTCTTTTGTATATCTAGGGGGCGAAAGCTATATACTCCCCAAGTATTATATCATGTTTCCTCCGAATTTAAGTTTCAAGTAAATGATGCCTTCTATTTTTGCCATCATGGTATCTCCCAAGCGCAAGCTTTTAGTCATCCCTCCATTGCATGTATCAAATAACTCTCTCCTAAGGCAAGTATGCAGTACTTAATTTAAATATAAAGTGCAATTTTTATAAGATGTATTATTTTCCTTCAAGACTGATGAATTCACCTTGGCAACCATGAACTATGTTGTTGCCTTGCATGCCTGTTTTCTTTATAGGACAATTCTCCTTGAGGTGTTTGTATGCTCTGAATCCTCCAAGTTTTTAAGCTGTGATTTTTATTTGTATTGTCGAGATATCTGCCCCCTTGACTTCTCTTTACTACCCTAACCTCCATGGCCAATGCATCGCCGCTAATGTCTCTTATTTATTTTCTTATGAAGGTATAGGTTAATTGGCTGCCTATTATTACTTGTTTTAGAGTTCTCCCATTCTCTCTATTTACATAGAACAATCCGTTCAACAGTTTCATAACTGTTAGGCAGTTTGGGTATCAAAATACATTATGTAATCGTTCATGTGGTTTACCTCAACCTTAGATAGTTCATGGATAATCTTTTGAAATTTATTTAGATGTGCCATCAAGTTGTCAGCATCCTCCCTTCACAACTTAAATATCTTTCACTTGAAATATATAATTTTGATGCTTTCATTAAGACATAATCTGATGGCATTTCTAGCTTTTCTTTCATACATTTTTCTTTTTTCCTTTTTACACTGGATATACCAATCTTTTTTGCCTCCACTGTCAATGCATCATCCTATTCTCTCTCCAATAGAAGAAATTTGACACTCATTTTTTAAGGAAAATGTTGGCTCTCTTGTCTAATCTCATAATTGAGAATCCTCTTATGGAAGTTGTTACTATGCTGTCTGATTCTCCCGTGTTTTCAAATATGTATTTTTGTCACCAATTTCTATCTGTTGTAAGGCCTCTTGGTGTATCTTTGCCTTTTCACTTGACTGGAAACAATCCAACCCTTGATTTGATGCTAATTTGTTGGGAATTGTGCTGTGGTCCAATCAAGGTTGAACTAAATTAAACTACAAACTTGAAGTGATCATTATTACTATTTTATTCTTAAAAAGGGAAAAAATAAAAACCAAATAGGAATACAAAAAATTAACAAGGTTCATCTCTATCATAATTCACAAGGAGAAAATATGATTTTATTATAAGCAAAAGTACATTATTAGAATAATCATTCAATCTACCATGACATTTGTTTATAAAACCTCGTTCAAAAGAATCTTTGGACATTATTGGAATAAAAGAATAAAATCACCTGAAAATTTTAGTATCTTCATATCATGAATTCCATTGAAGAAAATCTTTTCCTTATTCTTGATATGATCTCTTTGTACGTTACGATTCAATCGCCTATCTGACACCATGTGAACATTCCAAGTTTTTTCTCCTCTATGTTCATACCACAACCCATATCCTGATGCTATCTCCTTGACATGGTGACTCAATCACATATCTGACACCATTCATACTCAAGTTTATTCTCCTTTATGTTCGCACCATACCGATATTTATAACGTGATCCATTGTGTTGCTTGCAACATCGTCTAATGGATTTATCTACTATAGCTCTTGTTTGCAGCATTATCTCGCTTTAAATTACTTTCGATTAATTGCAATCTGGATTGAGCTATGTTGATTCCATTGGATTTGAATGGAACCCTACAGTTACAGTTATTGTTCTCAACACTACTAGCAAAATCACTTGATGAGTTTGACTTGACATCACCCAGAACATAATTCTTTTGTTCTGTTAATTTTGGCTTGAAGGCTTCGATTTAATACTTTTGAACTTTGAAAAGAACTATGGATAATGAAGAAAGATGCATAAACAGAAAAGATAGAAGATTTTCTTATTTTCTTTTGGAATTTAAAAGACGAGGAAATTTGAGATTTGAAAGGCATAGAATCATGGAATAAATTAGTTACAATTAAGAAACGAAAATGTTTAAAACTTTAAGCCACTTCATCTATGTGGACATTTGCTACAGTATGATTAATGCATTCTGTTAGAATAATTATATTTAATATGTGGTCCATAGCCTTTATAGATGTGTGGCTCAGATTTCTCTATGGTTGTAACCCTAGGTTTAGTTTCAATATAAATACCACATGTAAGTAGACCAATGTTATGTGAGTAAATTATCTTTTATTATCTCAAAGTTCTTTACATGGTATCAGAGCGGGTAAAAATCCTAACTCTATACGCCGCTGCCGCTTTATTCATCATCACATAAGCGATGTCATCCTCTGGTGTAGCTGCGCAATCTGTTCAACAGTAGATCATCAAATAAAGGATTGCCTACATATCCTCATGGAGCAAATAGCAATACGATGCACCTATTGTAGAAGGAAAGGTCATACATGAGATCGATGTTACTTTTTGCATGGATTTCCAAAGAGGATTGCTAATATAATGCAGTGTCAACCAATAATAAAGAACAAGGCAGAAAGTGTAAGATCCTTGAATTTATTTTCTATAAATGAATACAAGGAGTATTTACAACTCAAGGCTGCCCAACAAGCCTCCCCTATCACCACATCCTCAACTGCCCATGGTAATTCTACAACCTATTTTTCTCATTCTCTGCCTATTGGATCCTGGATAGTGGATTCAGGAGCTTCTGATCACATCACTGGTAATATCATTTTATTCTCTAATCTCTCTCCTTCTAAAACATCACTTCATATCACTCTTGCTGATGGATCTAAAGCTCAAGCAAAAGGAATTGGAAGAGTTTCATTACTTCCAAATTTAACATTGGAATCTGTCCTATTTGTTCCTGAATACAAGTTTAATCTAATTTCGGTTAGCAAACTTGCTCATACCCAAAATTGTCTTATTATTTTCAAACCTAATTCTTTTACAATACAGGATCAAAGCATGGGGAGGATAATTGGAGCAGGAGTTGAATCAAGAGGCATTTACTTCTTGCAGCCGACTTCAGTTGTTATTCCACCCTCAATTACAGCCAATGTTGCTGTAGAAACTCCTAAATTGCTTCATCAAAGATTAGGACATCCAAACCTCAACTAACTCAAAAAAATGGTACCTCATCTTTCTCAATTACAAGCTCTTAATTGTGAATCATGTCAGCTAGGAAAACATGTTAGAGTTTCCCATCCAGTTAGAAATAATAATGTTCAAACTACATCACCCTTTGATATCATTCATTCTGATATCTGGGGTTCAAGTCGTGTCCCATCTATCCTAGGTTATAGGTATTATGTCACCTTTATTGATCACTTTTCAAGGTGTACTTGGATTTTCTTAATGAAGGATCGTTCTAAATTATTCAAAATATTTCAAAGTTTTTATAATGAAATTAAGACACAATTTGGAAAAATAATTCACATCCTGCGAAGTGACAATGCTAAAGAGTACTTCTCAGCTTCCTTAAACTCCTTTCTTGCATCCAATGACATCTTATATCAATCTAGTTGTCCTCATACTCCTCAACAGAATGGGATAGCTGAAAGGAAACATCGACATATTATTGATACAGCCCGAACCCTTTTGATTAATGCTAATGTTCCATTAAAATTTTGGGCTGATGCTGTTCTTACTGCTGTGTATCTAATTAATAGAATGTCATGCTCAACCCTCAATAATCAAACTCCACACTCATTTTTGTTTCCTCAAGAAACTCTCTGTATAGTGGATTCAGGAGCTTCTGATCACATCACTGGTAATATCATTTTATTCTCTAATCTCTCTCCTTCTAAAACATCACTTCATATCACTCTTGCTGATGGATCTAAAGCTCAAGCAAAAGGAATTGGAAGAGTTTCATTACTTCCAAATTTAACATTGGAATCTGTCCTATTTGTTCCTGAATACAAGTTTAATCTAATTTCGGTTAGCAAACTTGCTCATACCCAAAATTGTCTTATTATTTTCAAACCTAATTCTTTTACAATACAAGATCAAAGCATGGGGAGGATAATTGGAGCAGGAGTTGAATCAAGAGGCATTTACTTCTTGCAGCCGACTTCAGTTGTTATTCCACCCTCAATTACAGCCAATGTTGCTGTAGAAACTCCTAAATTGCTTCATCAAAGATTAGGACATCCAAACCTCAACTAACTCAAAAAAATGGTACCTCATCTTTCTCAATTACAAGCTCTTAATTGTGAATCATGTCAGCTAGGAAAACATGTTAGAGTTTCCCATCCAGTTAGAAATAATAATGTTCAAACTACATCACCCTTTGATATCATTCATTCTGATATTTGGGGTTCAAGTCGTGTCCCATCTATCCTAGGTTATAGGTATTATGTCACCTTTATTGATCACTTTTCAAGGTGTACTTGGATTTTCTTAATGAAGGATCGTTCTAAATTATTCAAAATATTTCAAAGTTTTTATAATGAAATTAAGACACAATTTGGAAAAATAATTCGCATCCTGCGAAGTGACAATGCTAAAGAGTACTTCTCAGCTTCCTTAAACTCCTTTCTTGCATCCAATGACATCTTATATCAATCTAGTTGTCCTCATACTCCTCAACAGAATGGGATAGCTGAAAGGAAACATCGACATATTATTGATACAGCCCGAACCCTTTTGATTAATGCTAATGTTCCATTAAAATTTTGGGTTGATGCTGTTCTTACTGCTGTGTATCTAATTAATAGAATGCCATGCTCAACCCTCAATAATCAAACTCCACACTTATTTTTGTTTCCTCAAGAAACTCTCTGTATAGTTCCTCCTAGGGTATTTGGCTCAACTTGCTTTGTACATGACTTATCTCCTAATCATGATAAACTACAACCCCGTTCAACCAAATGTATATTCTTAGGATACTCTCGATTGCAAAAAGGGTATCAATGTTATTCTCCATCTACAAATAAGTGTTATACCTCTCTAGATGTCACATTCTTTGAAAATGTTCCATATTTTTCATCTCCAGTTGAAACAAAGTCTCTAAAACAAGTCTTACCAATACCTATCATTGATGTTAATTATGGTCAGCAACATATAGAAAAATAAGTTGAGGCTCTAGTTCCTGAAGTTAATAAGCAACAAGAACTAAATGATAGTGATACAACCCCATCTAATCGGTTTGGTATCACTTATGAGCGTCGACCAACAATTGAAGCCCCTGCTGAGAATGATTCTACAATTGATTCAGCTCATGTTCCAGCTTCTCCACTTGTAGAAGATCCTATTCAAGCTTCTCAAATTCCAGACCCAGCTGATTTACCCATTGCAATTCGCAAAGGTAAAAGGTCCACACACACTCAATCCACATCCAATATATAATTTTATAAGCTATCATCGTTTATCTCCAACATATTTTGCTTTTGTATCCACCTTATCTTCCATTGCAATTCCTAAAAATTCCCAGGAAGCTCTATCTCATCCAGGATGGCGACAGGCTATGATTGAAGAAATGAGTGCTTTGGAAACAAATCAAACATGGACACTTACTCTTCCTCCTCCAGGAAAGTCTATCGTGGGTTGTCGATGGATATTCACAATTAAAACTGGACTTAATGGGGAGATTGACAGATTGAAAGCCAGGCTTGTAGTAAAGGGATATACTCAAATTTATGGGCTAGACTACAGTAATACATTCTCTCCAGTTGCCAAAATTGCCTCCATACGGCTCTTTTTATCAATGACAACTATGAAAAATTGGCTATTATATCAACTTGATATCAAAAATGCCTTCTTAAATGGGGACTTAGATGAGGAGATCTATATGGAGCAACCTCCTGGGTTTATTGCTCAGGGGGAATCTGGTCTTGTTTGCAAATTGAAAAAATCCTTATATCGGTTGAAGCAATCACCTAGAGCATGGTTTACAAGATTCAATCAAGTTCTGAAACTATTTGGAATGGAAAGGTGTGAAGCTGATCATTCAGTGTTTTCTAAATCCTTTTCAAACAACAAGCTCATATATCTTGCTGTGTATGTGGATGATATAATCATAACAGGGAATGACCAAGAAGGTATCGAAAATTTAAAGCAACATTTGTCTCAACATTTTCAAACCAAAGACTTAGGTAAGCTACGATATTTTCTTGGTATTGAGGTAGCTCGTTCAAAAACAGGAGGGACAGTTATATCTCAAAGAAAATATGCTCTAGATTTGCTACATGAAGCAAAAATGTTGAATTGCAAGCCACTTGATACTCCAATGGATCTGAGTGAAAAACTTCTACTAGATCAAGGAGAACTCTTCTCAGATCCTAATAGATATCGAAGATTAGTTGGGAAGCTCAATTACCTTACTATAACTAGAACAGATATATCATTCCCGGTCAGTGTGGTAAGTCAGTTCCTTAATTCTCCTCGAGTTAGTCATTGGAATGCAGCTATAAGAATTCTTAGATACATTAAAAAGTCACTAGGAAAAGGAATAATATACAAAGACAGAGGCAACACAAATATTGTGGGTTACACAGATGCAGATTGGGCAGGATCACCATGTGATAGAAGATCAACTTCAGGATATTGTGTGTTCATTGGAGGAAACCTAATTTCATGGAAAAGTAAAAAACAAAGTGTAGTAGCTAGGTCAAGTACAGAGGCTGAATATAGAGCTATGACACTTACAACATGTGAACTTCTTTGGTTAAAGCAACTACTTCAAGAATTAAAATTTTGTGAAGTTAGTTCTATGGAGTTAGTTTGTGATAATCAATCAGCTTTACACTTGGCATCAAATCCAGTATTTCATGAAAGAACAAAACATTGAAGTGGATTGTCGTTTTATCAGGGAAAAGATTGTATCGAGCATCATCAAAACAACTTCGGTTCAGTCAAAGGATCAGTTAGTAGATATTTTTACTAAATCTTTACAAGAACAGAAGCTAGCAGATGTTTGTAACAAGCTGGGTACATATGATATATATGCATCAGCTTGAGGGAATGTTAGAATAATTATATTTAATATATGGTCCATAGCTTTTATAGATGTGTGGCTCAGATTTCTCTATAGTTGTAACCCTAGGTTTAGTTTCAATATAAATACCACATGTAAGCAGACCAATGTTATGTGAGTAAATTATCTTTTCTTTTCTCAAAGTTCTTTACACATTCCAATTGTGAAGTCACCAAAAGATTCCTGGACAAAGAATAAACCTCCATAATTAAGGAAGTCATTCCAATTGTGAAGTCACCAAAAGATTCCTGGACAAAGAATAAACCTCCATAATTAAGGAAGCTCCTAGACTTCTCAAGACTATTTTGGTTTCAGGAAAAATGGAAGTATAATAGTACCTGTTCCTTAGATATGCTTCCATTCACTGGATGTATCTCAATGTATGTAGTACCTTAGACTTCAACCTATCAATTCAGAAAAGTAATGTCTAGCTCCTGAACTCCTTAATGATTTTCAATATAGCAGACTTCAAGTTACTCAAACAGGACAAAATTTATCAACCTGAATTTGATTATTATTTCAAATGATAACCATAAACACCAGGATTCTGTATCATCCTAGAGGAAATTACCGTGCATCCATCAGCTAGAAAGCTCTTGTTTGGTTGGCTGTACTGTTTCTCAAAAAGGAGCATAGGGACCTTTAGGAGTCTGACTTTGATGTAACCGGTCTGACAACTAAAGTCTCTAATGAGCATACTAATGCAAATGGTGATATCTTCCATGTATATTCTTTTGCTTAATTAGATTTAATAGTTGCACCAGCCTTCCCCCTTTTCTATTATTCCACATAATGTGTATTTTTTCAGCACCAAGTTTCTGTAATCTTAGTTTCACAATTGTAAATTGTTTTGCACTATTAGATCTTTTTTGCTTTTGCTGTTGTTAACTGGAAGTTTCTGTTTCTGTACACTATATTAAAGTTTTGTTTATTTTACACTGCAAAATATGCAAATGGGTGAGGCTTAAAGATTGAATTTTGAATATCATTTTGCAATTCTTTAATAGTGTTCTTTCTACTTCTTCAATTGCTGCACTTTCTGCTGATACTTATAACATCTTTTCCTGCACACTAGTGTAGTTCTAGATGTGGTTCAAATCAAGTATTGTACATCTGTTTGCTGAAACAGTAATTCTTAACAGGCTTGTTTGTTTTTTGTTTGGCATTTTGCTAGGTTAATGATGGGAAATTCACTATGTTGACAGGTATCACTTCCTTCTACAGGCAAAGAATATCTGAATAATAGCCCACTTAGTAATTTAGCTGAGGAATGTGCCTCACATTTTCGTTTTGAGGTTGATGATCATGCTGCCAGCAGAGCAGGCAGTTACTTTTCTATTGCATCTGTTTCCAATTCAGATAAGGTACTTATTTTGACATTTCAACTCATCAAATGACAGTCTTACTTAGTACTTGAGTCTCTTATCATTTTAAGTACCATATTGGTTCTTCATGTTTCCTTCTTTGTGATTCTCTAGTTTTCTGTTAGTTAGAGTTGTGATTAAGTTGCTTGTATTTGGATATCTGTTGTTTCTAAAAGATTTATTTTTCTCCAAAATTTAGCACACTGCATTTCATGATTCTTTTCAGGTTCTTAAGGATGGAGTAAGATTGTCATGGAGTCTTGCATGCACCATTGGCTTTCCTGTGTTGGGTAGGGCAGTATTTATTTGCCCTATTAAGAAACTCTCTGTACCACATTCCTTAAACTGTTCTGATAGTCTTGCTTCTTTGCATTTGTATAAATGCAAGGACCTTTACCTAACATTGTTGCTGCCTAATGCTGCACTAGCTAGTTGCAGCAAAAATTTAATGACAAGTGATTCTGCATCAAAGTCAGCGCATCTTCCATCTAAAAAGGGGGAGGTTTCATCACCACAGACTCCATTGTATCAAAATAAACTCCCTTCAAATGCCAACTCTCCAATGAACTCAAGATCCACATCTTCAGATTCACCTTCAGGCTTGGATGTGTCTAGTTTACAGTTGGCACTAGAGGATGAAAAAATTAAGGAGATAGTTCAGACCTATGCTGCCCGGTGGCTCTATGGTCGCCACTTGTTGAGGGGAAATCTTGTGTGTCTTCCAATAGGTGGACATGTTCGTCTCTTCCTGGTGGAAGGTTCTGACATGCTTTTGGATGGCTGCATTAGTAAAGAGCTGTCTTCTGAGAAGAGTGGTTTGGTTCTGCAGGATATAAAGATAATTAGTTCTCTGGATAAGCTCGATGCTGTTATGGTGGCCAATTCTGGGACACAAGTGCATCTATCTGATGCAACTTTGTTGAAGCAGGAATTGTCAAATAAAGCGGGCATCCTTGATGACCATACCAACAGTAAAGCAATTTTCAATAAGGGAGCTAGTGTTGTTTTGAAATTAGGTGGCCTATCTAAGGAATTTGCAGCACTGAAAGAGATTATTTTATTCACATTGGGTAATAAAGATTTCCTGCCTAGGTATTCATCCAAAACATTATGGATCATTGTTTTTTTAGTTTCATTCCTTCTCTTGAATTTTCTTTTCTAACTAAATTGTTTTGTTTATATTATTTTCCTTGAAATGCATAGAAATTCATGGAATAGTCAAGGTTCATGTTCTTTTGTGAGTTCAACCAACTGATTGAGGCACAATTAAGTATTGGTGCCGCTCAACAATAGAGGTGGGTGGAAGATGGGGGTTTATTAAGAGTGGTGCTCGAATGTTGGAGAAATGATGTGCAAGTGAATGTTGAAGTTGACAGCCAGAGAGTTAGATGGTGGACTGGTGAAGGTGAAAGCTCTGATCAGAGTGGCAGTGAGTTGAGGGAAGATAGAGAGAAGCAAAGTCTATGCAATACATGAGAGAGGAGAAGCACAGTCTATGAAAGTAAAATGACGAGTCACAAAAAAGAGTAAGAGAGAATAAAAAAGACAAATGTTTTGATGGCTGAACAATACACTAGGTCTGCGTACAGTTAGCAAGTTGGATTGGTATATACAAATTTACAAATATACCTATGTACTAATGATACCTACTCCATCTATTATATAAAACCAACTATGGTTAAGCCATAGTTTCATTTGATGTGGAACTTGCAAAACAATCAGATATTTTTAGTAACGTTATAAGCAGCTCATGATGTGTTGTGGATTAGTCCTTTTCAGGGTGCTGTTTTTACACTGTCTTGTTTTACAAGCATTACCAATGTCAATATTCTGAAAGCTTGACATATTATGATTCTTATTCTCTGTAATAGTGCTTATTTCTTTTGAAAAAGTTTACTTTGATGACTTAACTGGTTTATATGATTTCTTCTAGTATCATGCTTCTCTTTTTTTCTATGCTTCCTTCTTTTAACCTTGTTCTGATCACAAATCAACTTTCAAGTTTTTCTTTTAAAATTATTTCATGGCAAAATACTGAAATGTTCAACTTATCAGTCAAATTTTATCATGCAAAAATTCTCTTAGTGCTGATCCACGCATGTATTTATGTATTTGTTCTGCAATTTGCTTTTTGTTAATTCGGATTTGGAATTTTTCATTTTGAAAGCTAATTATGGTAAGTTGCTTTGTGTAGGCTAGATGAGGTACATCAATTATTATCTGTGGTACTCGGGGCTTGTCCAAAACATAGTACCTCATCCTGTCAAATAGTGCTCTCTTGGCCTTTTAGGATGTGCTAGATGTTTTTTTATTGACATGGAAGAACTGCTGATATCTCAAACATGAAATAATTTTTTGACAAGTCAAAAATGAAATAGTGGATGCATGGTTGTAGCAACATAATATATAACATAACTTAGTGTTATATGGCAGATCTTAATTTTTGTGGAATTGGAGGATATGCTCACGTCTTATAATTTATTATAAATTATAAGTAAATAGCATCAAGGCTGTTCTTCATGAAAGATTTTACTATAATCAAGGCTCTTAATTCTGTTTACTGAGACCCGTATTTGGTGTATTGGTTTAAAGGCAGACTGGTACGTCCCGGTACTATATTGTGTACAGTGTGTCAATATGCCTAGCATCCCATGCTGAGTGCACCTAGATACTTTGTTTTATAAAAAAGATTAAATGATTTGACAAATATTAATGTGAATTTTGTAACCTTTAGAAAAGTGTTAAAATAAATTAATAATCAATATTATCGTCCAATATGATTTTGTCTGAATAGGTTAACCATGTGGATCTAAATACCTGTCTTAAGAATAGTTGGGTTATTCCTGTATTAAATTCAATATGGTATTATTCAAAGCTCACATAGAAGTTTTCCAGGTCATACAATTATAGAATATGTTTTCCACACAGGTAATAATGATTCTTTATAGATCTTTGCTTGTGACTTGATTGTTTATTCCTTGGTGTTACTGTTGCATGAATAAGATGACTCTAAGCCAAGATTTTTGTCTACTGAAAACTAGTAGGACTTTATTGTAGATAATTTCCATAACAATTGACATAAGTGACATTTTTGTAATTACTGGTGCCAAAATGCTAGAATGAGGAGCCCGTAAGTGTGTACCAGGCAGGACACATCCAGTATGCACCCTATGTTGATGCACATTCTATGTTGACATGGAGCTGCCTCTTAATATCAAGCTGCATGTCCTGATATACCATAGACCAATTGAAGTCTGTCTGCATATATGTGGTAGCTTGATCAATAAAAATCGAGCGTACCAGACTGATGCTCTATTTTCTGAACCTTGAGTTCATGTATTATAGTTTTCACCAAAATTAACATGATAAGTAAAGATATCGTTGCCTTTTCAATTGTAGACTGATGCAAGGATATATCCAAACCAGATAAGCCCTCTCATCCATAATCCATTAAAAGAAATCATGAGAAAATAATTATATAGATGATTTAGATTTAAATATGTCATTACCTAAGACCGATGTTCAGTCAGTATTTCTTCATCTGTACATCAGTTGGATATTATTTTTTGTTTATGGGCTATGGAGATTATAGGTACAGGGTCTCAGTGATGACCTTTGTGCTACATTCCATTAGGTTTTTGTCGATAAAAGTTTCTATTTTGGGTGATCATTCTGGTAGGACTTCTGTTAAAGTGATAATTTCTTCCTACTACTAGTGTAATTTTCTCATGTTTCATTCTTACCACGACAAAATTCCAGGTAGTTTATTGTGAAGGTCACTCTTTTTTTTTTTTTTTTCCTAAGAAGCTTTGAGTAGGTATCAATGAAGGCCTAAGTTTTCTAAGGAGTGCTTGAAATCCTTAGTATGTGGTGTAGGTAGTTGTTTTCAGGTGGATAATCTGTGATGATATAGCAAATTTCCTGTCAACTAATATACTTTGAGGTGCTTTGAATGAATATTTTTTCTTTTTTTTAAAGAAAAAAGAGTGAATCAATTGATTCAATATCATCCTTTATTGTTATAAAAGCAATAAGGACTGCCACTGTTCAAAGTGTATCTCCATCAACATGTCATACTCAAAATTCAAATTGCTGAGTATAAATCAATAGATTGTGTCTCATCTAATTCCTTAAGCTTTTAGATGGCATGGCATTGCCAAAAACCCAAGACATCTACTCTGATATAATTATATTATGAACTGTGCCTTCTCAGTATTTTTATTTAGGACAACAGAAATGGGCATATTGTAGCTTTACTAGAGTAGATCCATCTGCAGAAACGCGCTTCTTGTTATTTTTATGTGTACATGAAGATGTGCCCCAATAATTTTGCAATTCATGCCTTTTCCTATTGAGAACAAATCATTTTACGTTTTTTTTGTCTACTTTGATTATCACTATATCATAATGTATTGGATGCTAGGTACAAGGGGGTGCTTCTTCATGGACCTCCTGGCACAGGAAAAACATCTCTGGCAACTACTTGCGCTTATGCAGCTGGTGCTAACATTTTCTCTATCAATGGGCCTGAGGTCATTAGTGAATACTATGGAGAATCAGAGCAAGCGTTGCGAGAAGTTTTTGATTTAGCCAAACAATCTGCTCCTTCAGTGGTTAGTAATCATGAGAGCTTTATGCTATTTTTTTCAGTTTTCTGTGTATGGGATGTGACAAGAAGTTCTATGATAATTAATTGAGGATTTTAATCACATGCCAAATTTCTGGTTGATGGAATATTTATTCTGAACCTTATGAGACTACATGAATATAATAATATCACTTGCACAAGATCATCATGTGGAAGGAATTTTGAATTTTAGTTATGGCTAAAGTTTCTATTTATACTGATCTTATGTTTCTATTTGCATGGCATGATGTAAGCACATATATCCTTGAGAACGAATCATTAAATACTGATAAATACCACCCTGACTGTACCATTCTAGAAAGAATACATTCACGAATAGTATTATCCTAATCAATGTACTAGTTCACTACCACCACCAAGAGCAAGCTATAAAGTCTCACTTATTTTAGGATAGCTACATGGATCATTTTTCCTCATTGAACTTTGCATAGGATCAAATCTCTAGTTATACTAAGGACATTACATCACTTGTTATTGTTTCGAGTAATATTCTTTTAAATCTGTGGTCGTTTTTACGGAATAGTGGTTGTGTAAGTGAAAGGTTGCAAATTCAAACTTGCTGATATACATGTAACCTCAGATACTGAACTTGTAACCAAATATATTGTTCTCTATTTGTTAATAAATGATTGGTTGACTGGTTTTCTGAAAAAAGTTCTCATATCTTTCTC
This sequence comes from Thalia dealbata, assembly GCA_030544415.1. Lineage (NCBI taxonomy): Eukaryota > Viridiplantae > Streptophyta > Magnoliopsida > Zingiberales > Marantaceae > Thalia > Thalia dealbata. The sequence continues at coordinate 17,932,327 of CM060460.1, forward strand.
TACTCCTTCACTAGTATGAGATGTTTGTAAATTTCTTGATATTTTGTAATGTATCAACAAGTCATTCCTACGGTAAGGCACTAGTCAAGTGCTTTGCATAGGTCATTTTCCCTGGAGAGATAATGCAAAGTGCTTGCTCAAAGTGTTATAATGCAGAAACAAATCTTGCTAGGATTTAATGCACAGGCACTTGGCTGGTGACTTTTAATTACCTTTAGCACACTATATACGTTCCATAGGGATAAAATATGGGTTCTACTGTTGCCACTCTAGCCCACTAATTTACTGATATTGGTTATCCATTTAATATGATATCTAATTTGAACTTGCTAAGGATGCAATCGTTTTGTGATGGTATCTGTCGTGTGTCAACAGCTGTAGGAGGATGTAGTTTGAACTCAGATATTTTATGCAGTTCTTGTTTGATTAAACAGTGTTCTTTTGTAGGTTTTTATAGATGAATTGGATGCCATTGCCCCTGCACGAAAAGATGGAAGTGAAGAGTTATCTCTTAGAATGGTTGCTACACTTCTGAAATTGATGGATGAGATGAACAAAAATGATCATATACTTGTGATTGCTGCCACAAATCGTCCTGATAGTATTGACCCTGCCTTAAGACGACCTGGACGATTGGATCGAGAAATTGAAATAGGTATAGTTGGTTATACTTAACACTACTATACTTTTTCATTGTATAATTGATCATAATATCTGTGCGCTTTTCATTGTGGCATTCTCTTCCTTGAGATGAGTAGTCAAAACTAGATATTAAAAAGGAAATATTAACATTGGCAAAGATGACTGTGCTAGGGATAATTTTAAAAAAGGGACCAGATTCGCTGGTCATATCAGGAAAAATTCAAACCTGGACTACCAACCGGTCCAGTATTCTTCAAGGAATGGATGAGTAACTAAACCGGTCAGGCAAAATAAAAACTGTCTACTGTTTTGATAAACCATGTGACACGGCTGGGCTTTGGGACTAGCCTGTTCAAGGATATAATATTTTATTACAGAAGCTTGGTTTTTCATTATTTTAAAAGAAATAACAATGAAACTCAAGTTCAAATCGTACTAAGAAGCAAGCTAGACTAGCTCAACTCTGAAGTTGATTGCTCTGTTGGGTGGAAGCCCTGTTCTTATACTCAAAATAATGACAATAATTTAAGTTCATTTTAAAAATCATGTGGTCTCACCAGTGAATTAGTGAATAGAAGTTGTCTGAGTGGTAGCATGCCTATGATTTCCATAATGGAACTGTTGAATAATTCAGAAGTTGGTAGTTTTACCTTCAAAATCCTTTCTAATTGATGTTAACTGTGATACACAATGAAATTCCCTACTCACCTGTTTTTTTTAAATGGAGGAATAACATTATTCTTTCCCTAGAATGGTAGCTGACAGAATGTTTCCATGTCAGTGTACCCAGGTTATCCATATTGTCCATTCTTATTACGGGGTTTTTCCTCTGGCTAGATGCTTCATAACTTTTGCATGGGTGTAGAAACAGCTAAGCTATGTATAGGTTTAGCCCTTAATCTTGCAAATGAAAGGTTTTTCAACTGAATGATTTGTGCAGGTCATGAGGTGTTACATTTTTATTTTTTTCCTCTCCTTTTTCATATTATATGGAGGCAAAGACTTTCTAAGCCTACAAAGGCCCTTTCATAACTTTCATGTAGTAGGAGGTTTTTGGTAGCTACTGATTGGACAATTTTCAAAAGGAAGAACAAAGAGTGGCAAATGATTCAAAGCATATCTAGAATGTAAACACTCCTTCTCACTGTGCTTCCACCAATCTTTGAATCAATGTGGGAATACCAGGAAATCTCAGCTGTTCATGATAAATGTCTGAGTGATTCATCCCTATGGTGTAAGCCTGCAAGACAATGATTGCAACATAAAAAATGAACAAGTGGCGGGGGGTCAATGCTTGATTTCAGTGAAAGTAACTAAAAAGATAAACAAAAAGCGTGTCTTCCATAACCATATTCAGTATAATTTGGAATATCATCCAAATACTTATGAGGTAGCTCAATTACTTTCTTGATGTTGCTTGGTTAAATTAATTTGTTTAATATAAATACCTTATGATTGTTCCTTCTGTGATTCTTATTTAATTGTTACTCAGGGGTTCCATCACCAGAGCAGAGATCAGATATACTGGGGACCATTCTGAATGAGATGGCTCACTCACTGAGCAGCTTGGAGATTCAATCTCTGGCTATGGGTACACATGGATTTGTTGGTGCTGATTTAGCTGCTCTTTGCAATGAGGCTGCAGTGACTGCACTTCGTCGCTACATTAAGGTGGAAGGTGAAGGCAACCGTTTCAGTGAGTATTCTGGGATGTATGAATATTTTGGACATGCACATGAATCTAGAGTGCACAAAGATGAGGATGCAGAAATCATAGGTCAGATAGGTTCACTAGCTTCATCTCTGACAGCATTGAACATGTCAGCTGATCAGGTTGCTTCTCTTACTACCCCTATTCTTCAAGAAAGGAATCATGTCTCTAAGCAGGGATCTTGTGAATCTCTAAAAGCTGAAAAAAGAACATTACTTAACGTGACCTTGGAGGATTTTGAGAAAGCAAAGATGAAAGTGAGGCCTAGTGCCATGCGTGAGGTATTTTCATTATGTTATGTCCATTTGTGCTGTAATGGTGATTCTGTTCTGCATACTGATAACTACAACATGCAAATGAAAGCATATCTTGATTTTTTAATTTCTAGATTGAGGAAATCAACACCTGGTTCTAAGAAGGCCCAATGTCTGTGCATTACGTAAGGATATCATGCAGTTGAACAGCTTATGCAGTCTAAGATATTATTTAGATTGACTATTGATTGACCCAACTAAACTCGCATGTGGTCATGTGGATTTAAGAGCATTTCCGATACCATTTCCACCTACACCAAACACAGAAAATGGATGCATAGGATTTCATTTTCTTTGAAACATACATATTTTTAAATTTCAACTTCCACCTCTATGGAAATGGGCTTATGGAAATGATTTCTATGGAAATCAATTCTAGAAAGGAAATACCATTTTCACCAAACGAACACACTCTAAATTGCACAAAAGTACTGTATTTCATGCTGTTGTCTTGCCACTGCTAATATGTTTCAAGTGAAACCTTCCATGATCTCTTATTTTATTTTGAGTTGTAAATCTTCACTGAAGATTCTTTCATGTGAAGCTACTTTTTAAAATAATTTTATGACCTATACCATCCTCCTTTTGCCTACTGATGAGTCACTATTGCTACCAATTCACCTCTTTAATAGTGTACAATATTCTATAAAATAATGTTTCAAGTGATCTTTCTCTCTGTTCACTTCAGTATGCCATTTCTGGATAAGGAACTACTAGCCTATTATGATGACAATTTTGCTTGTGGTGCATATGCCTGGAAATAATTCAAATGACCCTTTCTGTCAATAGGTAATTCTTGAGCTTCCAAAGGTCAGATGGGAAGATGTGGGGGGTCAATCTATGATAAAAAAGCAATTGATTGAAGCAGTTCAATGGCCCCAAATATGTCCTGATGCATTTAAGCGCTTGGGTATTCGACCTCCAAGGGGTTTGTTGATGATTGGTCCCCCAGGCTGTAGTAAGACCTTGATGGCTCGTGCAGTTGCTTCTGAGGCAAAATTGAACTTCCTTGCAGTAAAGGGTCCTGAACTTTTCAGCAAATGGGTTGGAGAATCTGAGAAGGCAGTACGAGCATTGTTTGCTAAGGCAAGAGCTAACTCTCCTGCAATTGTTTTCTTTGACGAAATAGATGGTCTTGCAGTAACTAGAGGTCAGGACAGTGATGGTACGTCTGTTGCTGACAGGGTTTTGAGCCAGTTGCTTGTGGAAATGGATGGTAAGCTTACGATAACTTTCTCAGCAGATTTTCTTTGGTATGGGAGTAATCTTTATCAAAAAGATCTTGTCAAGCTTAGGTCTTGAACGTATCATTCTTGAAGTATATAGTTTTCAATATTTTTATATGGTAGAAATCTGCTGTCTACAAAATTCTATAACTAGTTTATCTTAAACCTAGAATTATCAGAATATTATAAGAACAAAAAGGGGAATAATGTGAATTTGAATGACAATTCAATAACTTGATTATCTTTTTCCTAGAATTTCAGAAGATTGCAGTAACAAGAAAGGGAGTACAGTGAAAATTAAATGAATATGAATAAGAACTTTCTGTCTCATGCATCATCGGTAGCCTTCTTGTGAACCCTACAAAAAAAAAAATCAGTTGATTGATACCATTGTTTATTAAAAAAAGGTGTTATTCAGTGGTCTACATCTGGAAAGCCAAGCACTGTAGAGCTTAAAACTATGCTGTCTAATACTCCATCAAAATTATCGAGCTTAATTTTGTTGAAATATCTGGATAAATAAAGAGGCTGCTTGATATTATAGGTTTTATGTTGAATAACTTGTTATAAGGATGGAATGAATTGATGGTCCATTTATCAGTGCCAACAGAACAGAGAAAGCTAGTCTTAGAATTTTAGTTAGGGTAGTTTCTTTAACATAGTTTTCATCTGTTGTTTAAATTCTATCATGGAATCTTTTGTCTATAGTGCAGAGTTGTCTCACATTACTGTATCACAGGTTTGGATCAAAGAACTGGTGTTATAGTTATTGCTGCTACCAATCGGCCAGACAAGATAGATCCTGCACTACTGCGGCCAGGTTCTCTTTAATCTTAATAGTGATTCAGGAGTTTCTTTATCTTCTCATTCACTCCTGGCCATTTGGATCTCTTTTTCATTTACACTTGGCATGATCATTGAGAAAGTGGTGTTTGGCGATATCTAGCTAATATGTTTCAGTTGAACAGGGCGTTTTGACAGGATGCTGGATGTTCAACCACCAGATAAAAATGATCGAGAAGAAATATTTCGTATTCATACGCGAGGCATTCCTTGCAATCCTGATGTTAGACTAGATGATCTTGCTCAGCTTAGTGAAGGCTATACTGGGGCAGATATAAAGCTAGTATGCAGGGAAGCAGCTATTGCTGCACTTGAAGTATGCATATTTACTTAACAAGATCCATCTCTAATTTCACAATTGCATAGTCATGCATGCATGTCATAGGATTGTTTTATTTGTGCATAAGAAAGTTCATAGATAAACTACCATCAGATCATTTGGTACTTCGGGCATATTTGGCAAAAAAGTGAAATCTTAAAATAGTCAAATATAATTTTATCCAATTCATGTAGCTCATGGAATGTTATTCTGATTTAATAATATGATTAGCAGAGCATGTGCATGTCATATACTTTAATTTGAGTATGATGGTACACAGATCATTACATAGAACAGGCAACACTATATTTTATATCTCTCTAGTAACAGACTCTGAGAGACGTAGATCACTCAATTAGACAACAAAGAAGGATTTATGTAGAATGAAAAAACTTGCATCATATTGTATGAAAGTTGTAAATTATATTAGTATTATCACGATAGAACTTAATTAAGACCTTATTTGATATTTGATGCATGAAAATAAAGATCAAACTAGTGTCTCTTTTATCATACATTTATTAAGAGCTGTTATATATGTTCTGTAATATTACTAGGAAAGCTTGGAGATAAAAGAAGTATCAATGGTGCACTTTAAGGTTGGAATTAGTCGGGTTCAGCCATCAGATCTAAGATTTTACAGGGAACTTGCAGCACAGTTTCGAAGGCTGGTTAATGGTCAAGGTCAATCCACTGTGGGTGTTTGATACTCATTGTAAGATTTGATAGGTTGAGATAAACTTTGTTTTAATGCTCACCTTTTATTCTGATTGGCTGCAATTGAGTTATAGCTTGGATGTCGCCATGGAGGCTTATGACTTCGACAGACAGTGTTCTGAATCAGGTGAACAGAAAATGTTCCCATTTCTTGTTTCTTCGTCTATGGTAGTTAGGATATTTCTCTTGACTATTATCTCAAGTTGTTTATTTGACTATTTTTTGTTCTTAGCATTCATAACTTTGGCATATGATGTGCTGTTGTTGAAGCTTACATCACATCCTTACATCATCCTACCTCAATGAAGATTTTCCAGACAGATGATGGATTATGCGTCAAAAATCAAGTTAGTAAATGCACTTAAGTGAAGTGTATACTGTGGTGAACTTAAATGTTGTAATAGCAAACATCTTATATGCTGTAATATTCTGAATTGGACTAGTGTTGTACAACTAAAGCATTTTTTGGATGCATTTAGTGTGGCTGCAGGCACAGTTACAGGAAGTACAAAGCCAAATGAAGTTTTGCTGATTAAGAAACTATTTTTCAATGGTGTCACTTCAGGATGTGGGGAAGTTTTGATCGAGTGTTACTCTTCAGAGGCGAAATTATTTTATTTCATCCTACCAAACAAGTGGATAAGTTATTTTCAATTCATTTCTAATATAATCATGTATAGAATTGCATCTAGCTCTAGTTATATTTGTAAATATAATTTTTCTTTATTGTTAAAATATATAAATAACTTATATATATATAGAGAGAGAATTTTAAAAATAAAATGTTAACTCATGCTATTCAGGATTCTATACTATATGATCATATTTACCTTGTATAATCACTTGGAAATATGATCACATTGTAAATATTAAGATTGCTGTTAAAAGCATGCAAATAAGCGTAATAAACATTGTAAATATTAAAATTCTATTAGTTTTTTCAGATCTTACGTTATCATGGTTTATCCTATTAAGGATACCAAATAAGTTCTTAATGATGCTATAGATATATACAATTTAGTCTATAACTATAGGTATGTTAAAGTGTTTTATCAAGCACTGTAACATACTATGCTAGATTCGGTTCGGCACTATAGTGTGCTATGCTAGCCAAGGCGCTTATGGTTTTATAATAAATAATATAAATCTTTTACAACTCGATATGCCTACGGTGATTGGTCTGCTTGACTCTACAATGTCAGGTCCAATTTAACATGGCGACAAATCTACGCCTATCCACAGAAAATAGTGCTTACTAGCTATTTCAAAATAATATACAGATTATGTATGTCATATTGTACTATAATGTGGTGGTCCAGCTAAGGCATGATCATTACAATATGGTGGACTCTTGTAGTGTTTCAATGAAATTTCTTTAAAAATTTAAGAAATAGAATATTAAAATTTTTATCTGTGGATTTTAAAAATTATTACAACTGAAACTCATATGTTTTCTGAAAAATAAATTTCTAGATGTAGGATCTCAAGTGGATAAAGGATATTAATTTTTTTTTTTAAAAAAAGGAAAATAAAGCTTGGTAGTTCTTGATTGAGAAATTTAAAATGTAAATTTTATTTCAAAATAAAAAATGAAAAGTCGCTATTTACAATCTCTCGGTTGAGAAATTTAAAATGTAAATTTTATTTCAAAAGAAAGGATGAGAAATTTCTTTTCTTTTCAACTTTCTATTTTCAAAACCAAAAGATGGATAACAAACTAGAAGAAGAAGATTCTATTAAATGATTAGAGGATGGTTTTACAAGTCTGATTAGGGAGTCTAAGCACGTGTTGGTTCAATAGGCCAACCACTTTTACTCGATGGTTTTTACAATCTTTTTAAGGAAATAGAGAGCATGGTATGTATTAGACGTGCACATGGGCCGTGCTCGGGCTAACCCGGGCACGGTATGCTCCAACATGATCTAAAAATGTGCCGGGCTAGATCCGGCACGCTCAAAGCGCGTGTCGTGCCCGGCACGAGGCACTTCGTGCCCCGCCCTGCCCGGCACGGCACGCGGCACGGCAAAGGCCCAGCACGATGCCGCGTGCCGGGTTAGCGTGCTGGTTGGAGAAGACGATGGCCGATGGGTGAGCGACGAAGACGATGCGGAGAAGTCAATGGCCGATGGGTGAGCGACGAAGACATCGATGAAGATGGTAAAAAGACGACGACGGTAAGAAGCAAACAAATCTAATTCGAAATATGTATCATCAAAAAATCAAAGAAGCAACTCTCTGTTCGGCTGTCTAAAAAGAAAAAAAAAGTCCAACATGTGATCTGTGAACTCCGATGAATTCTCCTCTCTGCGTTCTCTTGGTGCTGCTATATTGCGGCCTCGCCTTCGTCCACGACTCCACTCTGCCTCCGTCAATGACTCCACGCCTCTGTCCACCATCCACGACTCCACGCCCATGCCCATAGCAGCGAAATTCTACACCCAAGACTCCATGCCTCTGTCCACCGTCCACAACTCTATGCCCATGCCCATAGCAGCGAGATTCTACTCCCAGGACTCCACGCCCATAGCAGCGAGATTCCACCGGAAAAGGGAATAAATTAGCTGTCTAAACAGAATCATCTGTCTAAAAAGAAAAAAAAAGAGTCCAACCTGTGATCTGATGCATTCTCTGCGTTCTCAACGCCTCCGTCCACAACTCCATGCCTCTATACACTGTCCACGCCTCCACTCCACCGTCCACGCCTCCACTCCACTGTTCACGCCTCTGTTCCATCGTCCATGCCTCCACTCCACCGTCCACGCCTTTGTTCCACGACTCCACTCCATGTCCACGACTCTACTCCATGTCCACGACTCCACTCCACCGTCCACAACTCCACTCCACCGTCCATGACTCCACGCCCACGCCCACGCCCATAGCAGCGAGATTCCACACCCAAGACTCCACGCCCACACCCATCGCAGTGAGATTCCACGCTCACGCCCATCGTAGTGAGATTCCACGCTCACGTCCATCGCAGTGAGATTCCACGCACATAGCTGGCCGAAATCAATTTTATTATATACATAACAATCAGAATCAGAATCGATGGTGAGCCAAGGGGAAAGAGGAAAACAAAGGAGAAAGGGTGACAAAGACGGAAAAATATAAAAGTGAAATTGAAACCCTCTCGCCGATGTCGTCACCCTGCTCCGGCTCCGCCGCTCCGGCTGCCCTCGCACTCACGGCTCACCTCGAGAGTAGCAGCCGACCAACCGCGGGTTGCAGTCATGGTCACGGCTGGGGGTCATTGGTCCGGCTGCCCTCGCCCTCATCATGCGAGTAGGGCGAGTAGCAGCTGCCGTCACGCTCATGATGGTGGGTTGCGGCCTCGTGGGTCATAGTCGCGGTCGCGGCAGTGGCCAGTGGGTCGGAGCCTTGCAGGTTGCCCGTCGGCGACAACTCCTCCACAGCACCCTCACCCTCATCCCTCGCGCCCTCGTCGTCTGCCCTTGCGCCCCACGCCTTCATCACGAGTTTAATTTGGGGCTGGCTGCTTCTTAGCCGTAGGATTAAGCCTTCGCTAATCGTTGGCTGCTTTTTAGCCCTAGGATTAAAAAAAAAGAAAGACCGAACCCATTTTTTGGAGCTGCCTACATATCTTCTTCTAAATAAGAAGAATCAGGTCCAACGTAGTTCTTAATTTTAATATTAGATTATTTTAAAAAAAATAAAAAAATATATTTGAAAAAAAATTACCTTCTAATTTTTGATAATCTTTCTCTTTAATTATTGATTATTCATCATTTCCTCCTACTGCCGTTGAAGATGAAGCTTCTTCATCTGATTCAGTTGAACCTATATCAAAATTATTATTTTGAGCTCGATCCTCCGCATCTAACCAATCCTTCATGCATAAACAAGCTTCCATGCTTAAAGGATTTAATCGATTCCTTTTTTCATCTGAAATCCTACCTCCCGCGCTAAAACAAGATTCCGATACCACTGTAGACCCCGATACACTTAAAAAATCACAAGTAATCATAGACATTATAGGAAAAAAAAATTCGTTTATTCTCCACCAATCTAAAATATTATATTCACTAAGTCCATTAGGATTCCAAGTACTTTCATGATATTGTTCTAAGTAAATATTGATTTCAGTAATACCCGAAATACTAGATGTAGGCTTTTGAGATCTTCTAGTAATATTAAAAATATTACTCGGCAATCCCATTTTAAGTTTATTTGATGTTGATGAAGGATGCGTTACTTGTTGATTAGTTACTCCATATTTATTTGAATATAGATTAAACACATCATGTAATAATTTAGTTATTTTATTTTTAATTCTAATACATCATCATTTAATAACATGTTACTATAATATTCTATAATATTCATCAATTAAAAGATAACGCCCGTATAATTTAATTTTAGGATCTAAAATTACATCTAAATAGTAAATAGGACCAATATTAGCCTAATATTTTTTAAATTTTAATTTCATAGCCCCTAATGCAGGTCCAATCCATTGATTATCTCTACATTCGGAAAAAATAGAACTAATATTAACTATTTGTAATAAAAATTAATTAATAGTTAGATAATAAACATCGTATAAAGAATTAGAAGCATATTTAAATAATTTTAAAATTTTACATATAAATGAAAGCAAAACTCCAATTAGAGTCATTAATAATACCCTCTACTTCTAATATTTTTTCATTGTAATAAACAATAACAATATCTAATTTAAATTTTTTAAAAGGTATACGATGATTAATACATATTTATTTAAATTCTTGTAATCTAGAACTTGAAGTTTTAATATACTTAATAACATTTCTAATTTTTTTTACATGGTCATCAATTAATTTTAAACCATCTTGAACGCATAAATTAAGTATATGACATGCATATCTAATATGAAAAAAAAAGATAGATTGTCTTAATAAATTAATTGCAGCATCATTATTACTAGCATTATCAAAGCTAATAGAAAAAATATTATTTTTTATATTATATTCATGAATACATACATTAATACATTTATAAATTGCATGTCCGATGCTCAAATACTTTAAAACTAATAATTCTTTTTTGTAAACAAAATTTATTATCTATCCAGTGATAAGTAATACACATATATGCCATACTATTATGCTCACTAGTCCAAACATCAGAAGTTAATGAATAACTAGAAACATTATCTTTAAAATCATTAAAAATATTATTTTTATAATCATAAATTTTTTTTACTATATCAGAGTAGTTCTACTAATACCTTTAAAGTGAGGATAAAATACAATTTGTATGAGATGAATAAAATCAGGAATCTGGGCAAAAGAAAAAGTCAATTCATTTCTAATTATAAATTTAATTAATTCTTTTCTAGCAATTTGAGAATTATATCTAAATGTTATTAAACTACCAGAATTTATATTTAAAAGCTATTGTACAGAAGATATTTGATTTATGTGACTTTTCGCATGCTCTTTAAATGACCAGTTCCAATTTTTGAGGAAGCTGCAAATAATTTTTTACACCTCTTACGAGCTTTTTCAATATTATCAACTATTATAAGATCAAATTTTTGCCATACCGTACTTGTTCTGGTGTCATGCCCCGACCCGCAGGTCGGGCACGTGGCAACTGTCGTATGGATCCGGAAACCCATACACAGTATATGATATACATCAGAAGTCACTAAATATAAAAAAAAAACAATCTCATTACAATCTGTATTTACAATCCCTTTTGTACAGTCCCGATATAGACCTAATACAATACAACGTCTGAAATCAATAACTCTAAATACAAATGATGAACTTCTCCGATGTCCTACTTGTCGTCAATGATCTCGACTCTTATCCCAAGACCTGCACACACATTGAACGCGGTGTGCTCAGCCTTGCGACCTAGTGCGAAATTACGGCTCAAAAACGTAGTAAGGAAATCAATACTAGGGGGAAGATTTTAGGATGCCTTTTTGTTTTATTAATTATCACTTTATAAGATTAATAAAGTAAATGAATGTCATCAACGATACATGTAATCATATGTGATAGTGCATCTCTTTGTATATTTCTACATGTCCTCTATATTGCAATTCATATATGTGTCACTAATAAATGTCATCTAAATTATTTCCATCTTTGTATCAAATATCTCGGGCTGCCAGCCTATGCTTAGAAGAATTCTCTCGTCGGGGACATCCCATAAGCCCATCAGTGCGGTGTCATTCTATGTCTCTACCTAGGCCTGTTGCACTGATGTTGGTGGAGAGTACGGGTGACCGTATATCTCTCTCCACTGTTTCGCCAGTCGTACCCTACACCCTATCCCAGCGAAACATCGCGCCCCTACTTCCTCCCCGGTCTCCGTAAGGATAACGACACTCTGTGTAGTACTACACACTGCCCGTAAGCAGGGTCACCTCAACTTAATATATCATTGGTCACGACTAACCGAAATTATAATAACCCTAGGATCCGGACCACTCATCCGATCGTCTGCAGAACGTCTAGGATGATAGCCGTGTGGTCTACGGATCCACTGTCCAAGGCTTAAGGGAGTCACAATCACAACTCAAAAGCAGTCGATGTTGGTCGAGTTGACCGTCAATCCGCACAATGGGTTTGAGGTACCTCGACCACATTTTTGCTGAATCATTGGAAGGTTCATCCCCGATAGCCATATAAGGACTATCACGGTGACGTCCAACCGTCACACATGCGGGTAATAGTATCCGAGTATGGACCCACTCCGCTTTCTGATCTATCTTGACCCTGGAGTTAGTCTGGTCCATTTCCCAACCAGCTCCAGTATCTAAGTTACTTGTAGCCTCGGGAGTGGTGTTGGTGAGTAGACATCACTATTCGAACATTAACAGTTCATCATGTCATCTAGGGTGCGTTGTTAACATCCTGAAATTTTAATTCAGTGATGTCCCTAGGAGATGCTAGTATCATGTATTTCATGTCTATATACTAGAGTATTATGAATTATTATTGATACTACCTCCTATGTAATGATTCAAGTTTAAAATATTTAGTTTCATAGTTCTCCACATGACAGTATTATAACATTCAATAAGTATGAGACAATAAATAACATGTAGGAGAACTAATAAAGCATGCCAAGTAAAGCTAAGTAACATAGCATATGACATATTAATCATGCTTAATAGATAATTTAATATAGCATGCATGTTGTATAGTATTTAGCAAGCATAAGTTTTAATTATTTTTAAGGCATCCAAAACTTTCCAAATAAAATCTTTTTAAGATTTTCCCTAGCATGAATATAATCCTACCGCGATGAACCAACGCACCTGATCGGTCTGAGCTTCAGAACCAATCTAATTGAAGCTCACAGGTATCAACCGTAAAGTAGCTCATGTGCCAAAATAATATTCCTAAATAATAAAATTTATTTAGAACAAATTTAATACCATTTCTAGGGATTATTCGGATATAAATTTAATTAATTGAGAACATTACTTTGGTTCTATCCAAATTAATTATCTAATCCAATTCATGTAACTAACCCAAAACCAAATAAATCTCAATTCAATTAAGCTCCAATTTACTTGAGGTCCAATTTAATCCACCTAGCTCATAAAGCCTAAGTTCAATTTCATAGCCCAAATAAATAATAACATATTCTAATTATTTACAATAACTCAACTTATCATACTCAAATTAATTAGTAATCATATAATCAAATTGTTATTCTATTTAAATAATCAAATCAAAATAATTTCTAATTTCATTTTATTAAATTGTTTAAAATTAACCATCAACTCTAATCTCACGTAATCAACAAAAATTAGATCATCATCAAATCCAAATCGATTATTCCATATTTTAACTTAACATCAAAACATGATTGCTAGTCATATGGAATTCACTATAACTTTCTTAGTGCAAACTTTGATTCGATTCTCCCTACATCCCATTTGTTACACTACATACATAATACCAAGTAAGGAAAAAGAAAACATCATGGGGAGAAGAAGAAGGAAGAGCACAATAGGAGAATGAGAGGGAGGTGGGGGATCATGAAGGGAAAGGTATAGTTCATATGGAATAAGAGGTAGCTAAAATTAAACTTCATCAGCATTCAATTTAAAAGTAGGACAACATCATTGTCAATTGAAATCAAAGAGGTGTTCTACGTAGCCCCTCAACCACCCGCCATCGCAATTGGACGGGATACCGAACCAAGGACAGTGATCGAGCCTCTACCCGCCGTGAGGGTGCTATTCAATTAAGGCCCTTCTCATGAGATGAACTCAGTTGCCGTCTTCTTCACCATGAGGTGGAGGATGACGAAAAGAGGTCGAGCACGAGGAGTCTTTGTCGGATGGCACGCGCGGAGAAGTTGCCGGCGTTCAAGCAGTCAGCGGGCAAGAATGCATGATCGGAACTCAGTCTTCGTCGACGACCAGAGTGCAGGGATCCGAAATCACAGAGTCATGTCGGAGATTGGAGGAGCCGTTACCAGAGTTCAGGCAGTCAACAATGGCACCTCCCTTGGCGTCCCACGAAGGAGGGAGAAGTCGACAGTGATTCTGGTTTGTCGAGGAAACGTGGATGAAGTGTGTCGCCTGCTGACCGAGGAGGGATGTGGAGATGGCGACGAGGAGCTCACTGCGATATTGGGCGACACGAGCAGGGGTGAAGGATTTGGGGCCGCATCATTCGGACTTTTCACAATACCCCTTGCACTTATGAAAAAAAAAGTAGTAGGAAATAGATGGTTTGAATTTTGATCTTTGGATCTCATGATCTGCATTTGAACCCTATGAAATCTCTATTTTATTTTTTCAATCTTTACTAGTAGAAATATAAGTAGTTATTTATAAAATAATTGCCCAAGCTATACGTAGCTTGTTCCATATTGGAAGGAAAGAGATAAATAAATAAATAAATAAAAATGCGGATTAGGATCGACGACTGACGATGCAGATTGAGGAATGAGTAGAATTAGACTGCATTTGGCTAAACAAAAAAATAGTTAGAATTGTAGAATTCCATTAATGGTATTTGAGAGATATTTCTTATAAATTGCAGGTGAGGTTGTATAGAAGTTAAAAATAGAATTCGGAAACATGAAGGTTGACTGATTGTTGACTGATTGTTGACTGACTTGTACTAGTATGAAATAATAAGGCGAAGTCAAAATTCAATTGGAGCATGAAGTAACAACATGCCAACATGCTGAAGTGTCGGAAATGAAGTTGCAAAAATGGAATTTCTGAAAATATCAATGGAAGTTGACCTCATTTGACTAATTATAATTCTGATATACGAATTTTATCAGAAGTGAAGCTATTATATAAATGTAATTGTATTAGAAGTGAAACTGCTATAAAAAAAATACCGTGTAACTGACTCTGTGAAGAATGTTATAGTTGACTATATGCACATTGTATAGGTTACTAAAGAAGTTGCAGGAAAGGAAATTGTAAGAATTTTGACTGCACTACATGATAACGTGCAGAGTATAAGTTCAGTATTCAAACATGTTGACTACATATTGAACTTGACTAATATTGCATGAGTTTGGAATACTATATACTCTGCTGAAGTCAACACTATGTAAGTTGCATGGATTCCAAAATGCAGAAACATGTCAACATGAGATGGTATCAGAATTATAGAAATGCCTTGATACTGTCAAGTGCAGCTACTATAGAACTGGATAATTCTGATACATGTGGACAAATACTCATTGTATTCCAATCAGTTAAAGCAGTTGACAAATGTAGGACTGAAGAAACTACTGCAGAATCTGCAGTAGAGAAGTCACTCTGAAAAATTGCAGAAAACAGATGGAATTTTTTTAAAAAAAAATTTTAAATTTTTTTGTGCAGAAAACAACTTGATTGATAACCTGCAGAGACCTAGTTGAGAAGGTAGAAACAAGTGGCAAACTACAAAAGTACCAAATAAGTGCGAATCTAGTCCATCAGGAAGCTGATATTTAATGATACTAAGGTGGAATTGACTAAAGTAATACTTGTTTGTAACTAAAACAGAAGAATTGACCAGAATACTTAAATGTATGTAAGAAACTAAATTATGAGTTATGATTTATGTATGATAAGAAGGATGACTCATCCTGAATTATGATACAAGAAGCTGCAGATTTAAATTGAACTATAGCATAATTCTAAGCAGAATCAGTTATGTGACTGAAACTGAATGTTTGACTGAAATTGAAGAAGCAATTGCACTAAGATTGACACTGAACTACAGTGCTAACTCTTGACTAAAGCTGAAGAAGAAACTGCACTGCAATATAAATTAGATGAAGAAATTTAATTGACCATGCAAACATAGCAGAAATAACAAATGTATAGGTTGGCTGAGCTACAATGTAAACCCCCACTATTTAAAAAAAATAAAAATAATAATAAATAAATAAATAAATAAATAAAATTAAAAAAAATCCGATCGGTCCAACCGAACCGACCGGTCAACCGGTTTAAATGAACCGGCTACTAGCCAAAACCCCACAGGTTTAGATGAACCGGCTACTAGCCAAAACCCCACATGGACGAGTCGTCTTCCCTCAACGGCGATGAGACGTCGACTATCGCCGCACATCTTGCCCTTTCCTCCGCTCGACGGCGAAGTTGCGGAGGGATGATTTTGTCGACTCGCTGCAACCCGACATTGCCCTCCCTTCGTTCGCCGACGACCTTCGAAATCCGCCGGCAGTGGTCTTCGTCGCACCAACTCCAGCGACTCTGCAACATCACCTCGCCCAGGCCCGCTAACTGCTTGAACGAATTGTTAATGAATTCTAGTTGAATTCAATTGGTGTTGATGCTGCATAGTGTTGGATGATGAATGGTGAAGTGTTGATCATTGTTGTTGAATGATGATGGAATCCAAATTAGGTTGGCTATGGGTTAATTGACATAGTTGTAGCTATGCTGAGATTTTGAATTGTAGATGGTGATGTATAATGAACTATTATGAACTAGTGTGGATGTTGGATGGTTGAGTTCAGGCTATCTCCTCCACCTCCTTCTCATTTCCCCATGAGACACTCTCTCTTTTCTCTCTATTATGGTGAATATAATGTGACAAGGTAGAGAATTGAACAATGGTGTGCACTAGGAAGGTTATTGTAAATTCCATATGACTAATGATCATGTTTTGATACTAAGTTTAAATATAGAAGAATCGATTTGGATTTGATGTTGACTTGGACTAATCTAATAAAGTAGAGTTGATGAATGCGGATTAATGGTTTAAGAGTTGGGCTTTGGAGTTAAATTGGGCCGATGTCTTGAATTAGGTTCAACGATGAGTTGACGATGTAGTTGGGTTTGATTAAATGAACTTACGCATGATTTATAGAGTTGGATGTTTATTATTAATATAAATTAGGTTGATAAAATAGAGTAGAAAATTTAGTTTCATGTGATTAGTTGAATTGAGTTAGCAAAAGGATTGCACATGATTAATTAATTAAATTAAGTTTAGCAATTTGATTTGTTTGGGAATAATTGAAAGAAGCTTAGTTTGTTTGGGTTATGAAGTTGGGATTAGACTTCTATGTTTGGAGATGGGCTAGGAGATTGAATTGGACCTTAATTGAACTAAGTGATCGTTTGGATTGAGTTAGATAATCAATTCGGATAGAACCAAATTAATTAGATAACTTAAATTTTTAATTAATTAAATTTCTATCCGAATAATTCATGAAAATGGCATTGATTTTATTCTAAATAAATTTTATTATTTAGGAATATTATTTTGGCACGTGAGCTACTTTACAATTAATACCTGTGAGCTTCAATTAGATTGGTTCTGAAGCTTAGACTTCGATCAGGTGCGTTGGTTCATCGCAGTAGGATTATATTCATGCTAAGGAAAATCTTAGAAAGATTTTATTTGGAAAGTCTTGGATGCCTTAAAAATAATTAAAACTTATGCTTGCTAAATACTATAGAACATGCATGCTATATTAAATTATCTATTAAGCATGATTGATATGTCATATGTTATGCTATTTAGTTTTACTTGACATGCTTTATCAGTTCTCCTACATGTTAATTATTGTCTCATACTTATTGAATGTTATAATACTGTCATGTGGAGAATTATGAAACTAAATATTTTAAACTCGAATCATTACATAGGAGGTAGTATTAATAATAATTCATAATACTCTAGTATAGAGATATATGAAACACATGATACTTGCACCTCCTAGGGACATCACTAAATTACAATTACAGGGTGTTAAAAATGCACCCTAGATGACAAGATGAACTGTTAATGTTTGAATAGTGATGTCTACTCACCAACACCACTCCCAAGGCTACAAGTAGCTTAGATACTGGGAGCTGGTTGGGAAATGGACCAGACTACCTCCAGGGTCAAGATAGACTAGAAAGCGGAGTGAGTCCATACCCGGATACTATTACCCGCACGTGTGACGGTTGGTCGTCATCGTGATAGTCCTTATATGGCTATCGGGGATGAACCTTCCAATGATTCAGCAAAAATGTGGTCGAGGTACCTCAAACCCATTATGCGGATTGACGGTCAACTCGACCAACATCGACTGCTTTTGAGTTGTGATGGTGACTCCCTTAAGCCTTGGACAGTGGATCCGTAGACCACATGGCTATCATCGTAGACATTCTGCAGATGATTGGATGAGTAGTCCAAATCCTAGGGTTATTATAATTTCGGTTAACCATGACCGATGATATATTAAGTGAGGTGACCCTGCCCATAGGTAGTGTGTAGTACTACACACAGAGTGTCGTTGCCCTTACGTAGACCGGGGAGGAAGTAGGGCCGCGATGTTTCACTAGTACGGGGTGTAGGGTACGACTGGCGAAACAGTGGAGAGAGATATACGGTCACCCGTCCTCTCCACCAACATCAGTACAACAAGCCTAGGCAGAGACATAGAATGACACCGCACTGATGGGCTTATGGGATGTCTCCGACGAGAGAATTCTTCTAAGCATAGGCTGGCAGCCCGAGATATTTGATACAAAGATGGAAATAATTTAGATGATATTTAATAGTGACATACATATGAATTGCAATATAGAGGATATGTTGGAAAATACAAAGAAGTACACTATCACATATGATTACATGTATTATTGATGACATTTATTTACTTTATTAATTTTATAAAGGGATAATTAATAAAACAAAAAGGTATCCTAGAATCTTTCCTCTAGTATTGATTTCCTTACTACGATTTCGAGCCGTAATTTCGCATTAGGCCGGAAGGCTGAGCACACCGCGTTCAATGTGTGTGCAGGTCTTGGGATAAGAGTTGAGATGGTTGACGAAGAGTTAGATGTCGGAAGTTTCCTTCATTCGTATGGAGATTCGTTTATTATTAAACGTAGTAATGTATTAGATCTATATTGGGACTGTACAAAAGGGACTGTAAATACAAACTGTAATGAGATTGTTTTTTTTATATATATTTAGTGACTTTTGATATATATTATATGCCTTGTATGGGTTTCTGGATCCATACGGCGGTTGCCACGTGCCCGACCTGCGGGTCGGGGCGTGACAACTAAAGTGATATTAGAGCCTAGGTTTAAAGACCTAATGACTTAACAATTATCAGAGCTTAGGCTAAGAGTCCCAAGAGTTAAGAAAATTTAGTCCCGATATAGTTAGGATATTAAGAAGGTCACGAGTGGTACGGTTATTTGGCTAAGACCTGTTTATGATTTCATAGTGAATCAATATATATTTGTGGGTTATACCTGACATAGTTAATTGAGGAATTTTCTTATTGTTCGTGTAGATGTCAGATGTACCGCCAAAATGGAAACCAGGAAGATCTCGAAAGAAAGGGAATCTTCGGAACCTTACGTGCATTACTTCTCATCCCCACGTAGATCCGACGGTCCCACTTGCTCCAGCACCAGTGCTGATGGGGATTCTGAGGAAGCATCATTTTGATTGGTGTGAGGTTTGTAATTTTGTACTAAGGAAAATTTTATAATATGTAATAGATGATGATTTTAAGGAGTTTTATGAAATAAATAATATGGAGGACTTATTTGTAAAATTACATGGATTCTTGAAGTATAGCATTTTGATGTAAAAATTATACCATCAGATAGGATTTTTGATAAGGAATCCAATGGCGCAGACGGATCGTAATTTGAACGTCGTTTGATTGGTCAAATCATTGAATTAAGGATTAATCCAAATGCACGGACGAGATTAAATTATTAAAACGGACGGCCCAGATTAGATTTTATTAAACCAATAGGTGAACCGGGTTAGCGGGTCAGTGGTAAGCGGGTTAAGTGAGGAAATTCGACCCGTTACCAAACCCATTTAACTTACCTTCTTCTTCTTCCTCTCCCACCCGCGTTATTCTCTCTCCTCCCCTGCTTCAAACTCAGCCGACAACTTCGCTTCCTCAACTTGGTGAGTGTTTATTCTCCAGGTAGAATAAACGGGATAGTTCTCAATATTTAGTCTAGGAGAACTATATCCCTTTGATTAGTTATATTTGATAGTCATTAACTCTCCTGCTAGTTAATATTCATTATTATGCTTATAAATGAGTTGTGAATCCCCTTTTTGATATTCATATCCATTGATATAAGCTTTTCGTTGCTATTGCTCATTGATTCATTGTAAGCATGATATTATACTTTTGTTTGATTCTAAAGCTAACATATATACCTGTTTCTTAAAAGCTAGAGTATGGTGAAAAGCATACCCTAGGAGATTTCATGATCCATATATGATTCTACTTCATCTTGGGTACATATGACTAGGATGACATTATACTGGTGTGAGTCGCTACAGTGATATTCGGTTCGCACTCCCATGAACCGCCTAGATAGAGGGGCGTGGGGCTAAAGTGCCGGACAGTGAGGATGGGAGGTTAGATAACT
This sequence comes from Thalia dealbata, assembly GCA_030544415.1. Lineage (NCBI taxonomy): Eukaryota > Viridiplantae > Streptophyta > Magnoliopsida > Zingiberales > Marantaceae > Thalia > Thalia dealbata. The sequence goes on from CM060460.1 coordinate 17,952,969, forward strand.
TCTGGCTGTGGATATTCACTAGACTAGCTATGATAAACTAGGTAGTGAGGTCCGGTGGGCAACCCAGGGGGAAAGGGGGCTTTGTTTATGCATTCTTATGATTTCGTTTTGATCCGAGTACCCTATGATTCTTGATACCTCCCCCTGAGGTGACAGTTGATAGCTACAATTATCGTTAACTATGCTAGCCCTAGATATATATTCTTGTATGATCCATGATTGCTCTGTTGGATTGGCTATTATACCCGAGTAGTCAGGTTATTCTGTTTATGAGACTTTGCTATTATATATTCTCGATTTTACACTGTTTTCTATCCAACTCACTAGGTACAAGCGTACTCACCCCAAAGGGGAACTCATTTTTTTCAGGATCACAGCAGGAGAGGGACAGATTGAGTTAGAGGCGATTAGCCAGACTCCTGAAGTTTGAAAGGTAGGACAACTCTACCTTTGTTTTGTGTACAGAAAGATCCACTGGATAGGTATTTTGTGTATCACTGGGCATGTGTCCTATTTTGGTTGTAAAATATTTGTATATAAGTGATTTCTGGCATAAGAAATCTGATTTTGCATATGCATGGTTTTAGAGTTATATTACTCTGATTTTGTATATGCATGGTTTTAGAGTTATATTACTCTGTTATTCAGGTTCTCTCCTTTCATAAATATAGGGGATATACATCCGGTATGCTTAGTGGATTCCCATATAGTTCTAGGGGTTTAGTAGAGCTGTATGTAGAGTTCACTGCGGTCTGCCACGTGCCCTAGAGGAAGGTACGGGGCGTGACAGTTGGCCCCAGGACAGTCATTGTCAGGGACATCATAGACCTCGGATTCAACGGATACGATAGCACAACATACGGTTGGCGATGTACCATTAGGACATACATCTTTGGTGCAGGAACATCTGAATATGATAGCAGCGGCAATGGTTAGTATTCTTCATCCGGTAGCCACTACTTCGGCTGATACACCTGCTACATTCGACTACATATCTGAGACAACACCAGTTAAGGGCTTGGAAGATATAGTTATCTCTCCAGCAATCCAATCGGTGACCTGTGCCCAGCCAGGTTATCCGACCCCATGGAAGGGAGGTACCACCACAATGCCAGACTCCTCGGAAGGCACTCGCGTTAGTAGACCTTTGGTATCCTGGCTGCATAATGCTAAACAGTTGGGTTGTGCATCTTTCTCTGGATCTTCAGACCCGCAGAAAGCCCGATCTTGGATAAACAAAGTTCGCCGAGTCACTACAAAGTTGGAACTAGTGGATAAGGACAAACATAGCATAGCATTCTACTTGTTGAAAAGAGATGCTGAGTTATGGTGGGAGGAGTTGGAGGCTTGTTATACTACCAGGCTGACTTGGACAAGCTTTCAGGAGGAGTTTCACTTGCAATATGATACCTCGACGCAGAAAAATCTAAAGAGACAAGAGTTTTTAAAATATGCATAGAGAGGTAGATCCGTATCCAAATATGCAGCGGACTTCAACAGGTTAGCATCCTTCGTACCAGAGATAATCCCATCAGAGGACTACCGTCGCTTTCTATTTGTCGAAGGACTGGATGACCCTATTCGATTGAGTGTGGGATTATTAGACACATACAGGTTCCAAAGGGTCGTGGATAAGGCCCTTATGGTCGAGATATTTAATCTAGCAAGTCGCAAGCAGAATGATGATCATAAAAGAAAGCGACTTGGGTCACATAAGTCGAACAAAGTGACCGACAGGTCACTGTAGAGCCATCGATCGCCTCGACAGCTAAGGGAACTCCATCTAGTGGTCTAGTCGCCCAAAGGATGATCCCACACAACCTACGGAGTCAGATTCACCCACCGCCACCATCATTAGTGCCTACCTAAATATATCATGCTCCGTACTTGGTTCCATGTTCTCTTTGTAACAAGGTCCACACCGGACCATGTCGAGGGATTTCTTGCCACAAGTGTGGTTAGAAAGGGCATATCCAGGCAAATTGCCCACAGCGGAGCCAGAAGAGAGGTTTTCAACAATCAACGTCATCTGCTCCTGTCGGCCGTGGTCGCTCGTCCGCGTCGGTCACCCCAACAGCTTCTGCTCCGACATTGACTAGAGGATTTGCCAGTAGATCGGGCCAACACTTCTAGAGGTCGTCACTTGTGTACCTAGCATGCTTCTTTGCATTAGATAGCATCGATGCATAAAATGATCCAGACATATAGCTGATGATTCAGACCTGACCACTGATGACCTGGGTGTATTTACCGATGACTCGTTGCGTGGCGATATATCTTTAGATATCTTTATTATTCTAGCTGGTAAACTTTTGTAGGAATTGGATCTATGATAAACTTAAGTATATTTTTACTTAGTGAATTGCTTTTAACTTAGAACCATGTGCTTCGTTGGGGGTCGCTAAGTTGATAACATTAAGGTTTAGTTAAAAAAAAAAAACAAAATCCCAGAGAATATGTCGATCATTTTGGTTTATCAAAATTCTTAGATTGGAAATCAATATTTTGACAGTCATTAAGTATGTTATTTGTATCAGCTCCTTACCCTTGCAACTCCATGTGGAGTGTTTATAGCTTTTGTGCATCCCCTATTTGCTACTCTATACTCTATTTGTAATTTGTTACACCTATTCAGCTTGCATATATTGCTTGACATTTCTATCTGCTTATACAACAATCCGCTTCATTTTTCTTGTTTGTTATACATTTTGCAGTTAGATGCTCACTTTCTAAATCTTGGCAGCAGTTAATTCATTTTCCTCAATTTTTTTTTCTGTTATAGTTTTTGCAGTCATATGGATTGACTTCATAACTGCATCTTCTGCTTTGCAGCCTACTGCATTTTAATTTTTCTCAACTTCTGCAGCTCTTCATATTTCATATTCATTTCAAATTTTTTGCAGTTGTGTTGAACGACAACATAAGTATGTCTTCATCAGTTCTACAGTTTTCCCTTCATTCCATATTTTTGTGTACCAAGGCAACTTAATGTAGCTGTCATCACTAGTATACTTGCACTCTTCCATCGGTATATACTTAATATTCTCTTCACTTTTTCAGGCCATTCACTCGGTCATACTTAAACTCTTCTGAGCTTTGAGCAGCTATCACTTGTTTCATATTTCTTATAGATACGATCAACTTATTAGTCAAGCAATTTTCTGCAACACTTCTTGGTAATTTTTTTCTAAATGCAAATTCTTGCATTTTGCAGCACCTCATTTTGTTGAATATTTCTGTAGCTTCTTGTGCAGCTACATCTTTTTGCAGTTTTCTTCGCAGCTGTTTCTTTTAGTCCTTTTCTGCAATTTGCAGCTTTGTGTAAAGTTATTTCCTTAGTAAAATTCTGCCCACTGTCGGAAATTTTCTTTACTCTTTTTTATTTCTGTAACTTCCTATATTAGCTCAATTCTTTACTTAGAATTTTCACAGCTCAGAGTCCTTCATCTTCATGAGTATCATTAAATATATTTGGTCAATGTCTCAGTCTTATTCGGCTCGCAACATTTCTTCATTTGCAGCTCACATTTCAACTGCCTGCGGATTCTATAGTAATTTTGCTTCCTTACTCCTCTTTATTTCTCCTTAAATTCTGAATACTACCATTTTCTTGGCACCTATAGTATATGTTGATGCGCATGTTGATATCATTAGTAGCCGCATGTGTTATTGACATCTTTTATTTCAGTCAATGCCTTTGCAACTCATATCCAGTGTGCTTAGCAGTTTAGATACAACTACATTACTTCTGCATCTTCAAACTTGGATGCAGTCCTTCTACATCAAGAGTCCACTCTGTTATTTTATTCTTTTCTGAGCTTGTGAGTAAAACTTAATTCCTATCAGCAATTAGTCCATTTGCAATTTATCCTCATATACACATTAATGCAACTTGATGTTTTCTGCATTTTCAGTCGTCAATCTTAATCCGCATTTTTATCTATTTCTTTCCAATATGGAACAAGCTATGTATAGCTTGGGCATTTTTGGTAAATGACTATCTATATTTCTAATAGCAAAGATTAAAAATATAAAATAGAGATTTCATAGGGTTTAAATGCAAATCATGAGATCCAAAGATCAAAATCTAAACCATCTACTTATTACTATGTGTGATGTTCAAGTTTAATCTCGTAGGGGACCTATAATCCTCTATGATAATTATATTTTTGGAGGACCAAAATTTTTTAAGGGAGGGAGTACTTGTAAACCCCCACTATTTTAAAATAATAATAATAATAATAAATAAATAAATAAATAAATAAATAAAATTAAAAAAAATCCGACCGGTCCAACCGAACCGGCCGGTCAACCGGTTTAGATGAACCAGCTACTAGCCAAAACCCCACATGGACGAGTCGGCCGGGCATTCCGCCCTAACTCGCGCAGCCCTCATTGTCTACGATCCGGCAGCTGTGAGGTGAGCATCATTGGGGTTGCTGGCACGCCTCCCTTCGCAGCCGACGTCCTCCCTCTCCGCGTCGTCAGGAGATCGATTCGCCAGCGAAGGGTTGGCGGTGAGCGCCTTCTATATCTAAGAAGTCGGCCACATCAAATCCCTAGCTTTACCCCCAATTCCCTCAAACCCGTGTCTCCTTCACCGCTGCTTGTGTCGCCCTCGTCGTTGTGAGATCGTCGGTGAACTCCTTGCCGTTCACCACTTCAACTATCTCCATTCGTCGGCGGCAGCGTGGGAGCGGGGTCATCTATCACGAAGCTCGACATCGGCTATCGAGATCCGCCGGCATCCCACTGCTCCTTCGCTCGTCTATCAACTTGATGCCCTACAAATCCGACACCGTCTTCCCTCAACAACGATGAGACGTCAATTGTCGCTGCACATCTTGCCCTTTCCTCTGCTCGACGGTGAAGCTGCTGAGGGATGATTCTGTCGACTCCCGACATTGCCCTCCCTTCGTTCATCGATGACCTTTGAAATCCACCAGCAGTGGTCTTCGTCGCACCAACTCCAGCGACTCTGCAACCTCACCTCACCCAGGCCTGCTGACTGCTTGAACGCCAGCAGCTTGCTGTCGACGAAGGATGATGGAATCCAATTAGGTTGGATATGGGTTAATTGACATAGTTGTAGCTATGCTGAGATTTTGAATTGTAGATGGTGATGTATAATGAACTATTATGAACTAGTGTGGATGTTGGATGGTCGAAATCAGGCTATCTCCTCCACCTCCTTCTCATTTCCCCATGAGACACTCTCTCTTTTCCCTCTATTATGGTGAATGTAATGTGACAAAGTAGATGATTGAACAAGGGTGTGCACTAGGAAGGTTATTGTAAATTCCATATGACTAATGATCATGTTTTGATACTAAGTTGAAATTTAGAAGAATCGATTTGGATTTGATGTTGACTTGGACTAATCTAATAAAGTAGAGTTGATGAATGAGGATTAAGGGTTTAAGAGTTGGGCTTTGGAGTTAAATTGGGCCGATGTCTTGAATTAGGTTCAACGATGAGTTGACGATGTAGTTGGGTTTGATTAAATGAACTTACGCTTGATTTATAGAGTTGGATGTTTATTATTAATATAAATTAGGTTGATAAAATAGAGTAGAAAATTTAGTTTCATGTGATTAATTGAATTAGAGTTAGATAATCAATTCGGATAGAACCAAATTAATTAGATAACTTAAATTTTCATGATTAAATTAATTAGATAATCAATTACATTGGTTCTGAAGCTTAGACTTCGATCAGTGCGTTGGTTCATCATTGTAGGATTATATTTATGCTAGGAAAAATCTTAAAAAGATTTTATTTGAAAAGTCTTGGATGCCTTAAAAATAATTAAAACTTATGCTTGCTAAATACTATAGAACATGCATGCTATATTAAATTATCTATTAAGCATGATTAATATGTTATATGCTATGCTACTTAGCTTTACTTGGCATGCTTTATAAGTTCTCCTACATGTTATTTATTATCTCATACTTATTGAATGTTATAATACTATCATGTGGAGAACTATGAAACTAAATATTTTAAACTTGAATCATTACATAGGAGGTAGTATCAATAATAATTCATAATACTCTAGTATAGAGACATATGAAATATATGATACTAGCATCTCCTAGGGACATCACTAAATTAAAATTTCAGGGTGTTAACAACGCACCCTAGATGACATGATGAACTGTTAATGTTCGAATAGTGATGTCTACTCACCAACACAACTCCCGAGACTACAAGTAGCTTAGATACTGGGAGCTGGTTGGGAAATGGACCAGACTACCTCTAAGGTGAAGATAGACCAAAAAGATGAGTGGGTCCATACCCGGATACTATTACTCACACGTGTGACGGTTCATCGTCACTATGATAATCCTTATATGGCTATCGGGGATGAACCTTCCAATGATTTAGCAAAAATATGGTCGAGGTACCTCAAACTCATTATGCGGATTAACGGTCAACTCGACCAACATCGACTGCTTTTGAGTTGTGATGGTGACTCCCTTAAGCCTTGGACAGTGGATTCGTAGACCACACGGCTATCATCCTAGACGTTCTGCAGACGATCGGATGAGTAGTCCGGATCCTATGGTTATTATAATTTCGGTTAGTCGTGATCGATGATATATTAAGTTGGGTGACCCTGCCTACCGGCACGTGCATCATCCGGGTTTCGGGCACATATCACGCACGTGCATTACATGTGCATAGGAAAAATACCAGCTTTGACCCTCTTAGTTCAAGCTATCAACGAATCTACCCCTATTCCCATTTTACCCCAACTAGTTCTTGTTATTTACATAATTGTATTTTTTTCACTATTTATCCCTCATTCATGCAAATATTTACAATGCTACTTTTCACAATACCCCTTGCACTTATGAAATTTTTTTTTCCTTACACCTAAAATTAGGTTTTACAAGTTCTCATCTCTCTTTTTTTTTTGATAATGGTGGGGGTTTACAACTGGATTCAGCCACCTCAGGTTCGGTTCCAATTGAATTTTCATCAAGTGGGAGGATTTTCATGACTAGCATTTGAGATCTCCATAGAATGAGAATTATTCTGCATGAACTAGAAAGATTAGAATCAAATTCTTGAGAAAAATATTGATAATTATAAGTATTATAATTAAAATCAGTATTATTATTGTAAACCCCTACCCCTTTATTAAAAAAAAAATTGGTCCGGTTCAAATGAACCGGCCAGCCGACCAGTCTAGATGAACAAACTTGGACCCGGTTCGAAGAGCCGATGCGAGGCTCTTCCCACTCGCGTCGCCTTCGTCCCCGACCTCACGAGCTCGCCTCCCTCTTCCGTAGCAGAGCAGCGCCGACGCCCTCCCCTTTCGCCGCCGGTCGCTGCCCCCTGCCGCCTGCCAACTGTCGTCCGTCGTGCCCTCTTTCCTGTCGGGAAAAGAGGAGCTCGGCAGAAGCACCCCCGCGGCGCGCGACTCTCTCTCCCCTGCCTTCTTCCCCTCTCCTTCTTCGTCCGCTGCAACCGTCCGCCGTCCGCCCACCGTTCCACGCGCAGATCACCAACGCGCCGTTCCTTGCTGTTGGGGCTTGAGCTGTTTGCCCTCTCCGCGAGTTCGTGAGTCGCGTCTGCCCAACACCGATGCAAGCTGCGGTGATTTCGTCACCATTGACGAGGAGTGGAGCTGCGATTCCACTCGCCTCGCCGCCCGGATCCTCCTTCCCTTCTTCCCCACGCGTTCGCGAGGTGAGCAGCCCCTTTTCGCCTCTGTTAAAGGGCAGTTTCGCCCTCCGGTGAACTCGCCCAAGAGTTCGCCGGCGACGTCCACCGAGAGCTGTCGTTTAGCGTTGATGGCTGGAATTTTCGCAGGCCGTCTTTGGTCTCCACGCGTGCGAAGGGTTGCGGAGCTCATCGCTTAGTCGGTCGTCGGTTTCGCGAGCTCCGGCGAGGTGGCGGCTAGGGTTCCGGCGCCAGCGGCTAGGGTTCCGACGAGGAAGAAGGGTTCGGTTGAGGTAGTGCTTCTTTTCTCCCTTAATCACGATTAGTGATTAATTAAGCATGCTTAGCGTTAATTAATCAAGCTTTAGTTAATCTAACTATGATTTAGCATATGGGTTAATTTTAATGAACTTGATTGGGTTGAACCAAATTGAAGTTAATTGGGTTGGATTTGAGTTAAGTTTGGGTTCAAGTTGAGTTTAGTTGGGGCGAGCTGAATCAATTAATTAAAATTGGTTCGAGCTCAAGTTAAATCAAATTAAATTGGGCTGGCTAGACCGGATCCGAGTTGAACCAGATTGAATTAAATTGAATCTAGATCGAACCAAATTGAATTGATCCGAACCTGAGTTGAACCAATTAAATTGATTTAAGTCCGAATTGAGCCCAATCAAATTGAATCAGGTCAGATTCGAACCAGATTGAATCAGATCGAATTTAAATTAAGCTAATTTTACCATTTGAACCTGAATTGAGTCAAATTGATTGGGATTGGGTCAAAATTGATCAAATTAATTAATTAAAGTCAGATTTGACCAATTTTGACTCATGAGTTAAATTGGGTCTAAGTCAATGTTTAGTTTATTAAATTAGGTGCTAAACCTAGGTCAATATTGACCAGTCAATGTTGACCGGTCAATGTGGGCAATGTTGATTGGGTCAACGCTGACCGAGTCAATGTTGACCGGGTGGGTCAACGTTGACCGTAAACCCCTACCCCTCTATTTTAAAAAAAAACCCGGTCCGATTCAGATGAACCGGCCAGCCGACCGGTCCAGCTGAACCGGCTCGGACCTGGTTCACCGGTTCGAAGGAGGCATCGTGCTCTTCTCCTTCGCGACGCCCCTTCAACCTTCGCGAGCCCGCCTCCCTCATCCGCGGCATAGCAGCGCCGACGCCCAGCATTTCGACGCCGGTCCCTGCCCGCCGTTCGTCGGCGGCCGCCCGTCTCCGTCCCCCCCCCCCCCCCAGCGCACACTCCCCGGCAGAAGGGGGAGCTCGGCGATGCCCCCTCCTTCCTCATCTTCGCGACCACCCGCAGCAGGGCAACTGCCCGCCGTTCGCCCGCCGTCCCGCGCCCAGATTGCCGGCGTGTCGTCTCCTCCGATGTAGTTGGAGACGCTCGCCCTCTCCGCACCTTCGCGAGCCCCCGTCGACCCCCGACGACCACGCAGCAGGCGGTGATTTCCACCGCCGCTTCTCGCTCGACCACAGCACCACCGGCGAGGGGTGGAGCCGCGAATCCGCTCGCCTCGCCTGCCGGAACCCCTCCTCTTCTTCCCCACGCGTTCACGATGTAGGCACCACCGTTTCCCCTCTGTGAATGGGCGGTTTCGCCCTCCGACGGACGTGCGCTAGAGTTCGCCTGCGACGCCATCGAGAATGGGTTTTTTTAGCATTGACGGCCGGAGTTTTCGCAGGCCGTCGCTGGTTTCCACCTGTGCAAAGAGTTGCGGAGCTCGCCATCAAGTTGGCCGCTGGTTTCTCGAGCTCCGGCGAGGTGGCGGCTAGGGTTCCGGCGGCTGGCGGCTGGTTTTTCGGCGAGGAGAAGGGTTCGGCTAAGGTAGAACCCATTTCACTCCTTAATCGTGATTAGTGGATTAATTAAGCATGATTAATATTTGATTAATTTATCTAAGTTTAGTTAATGAGTTAATTAAGTAGATTAATTAGTGGGTTAAGTAATTGGTTGAGCTGAACCAATTAGTTAGTTGAGTTGAGTCTGGGCCGGACTTGAGTTCAGGTTGAGTTTAGTTAGGGTGAGCTGAACCAATTAATTGAAATTAGTTCGTGCTCGAGTCAAACCAAATTAGATTGGACTGGCTAGACCGGATCAAATTAAATTGGACCGGAACCGAGTCGAACCAAATTAAATTGAACCGAACCTGAGTCGAACTAAATTAAATTGAACCGAACCAGATGGGGGCTTGGGTTAGACTCAAGCAAAATCGGGTCAAACGTTGACCGTCAGCGTTGACCGGGTCAAACGTTGATCGTTGACCAAGTAAAAAAATCAAATTTAATTTTTCATGAGTAATAATTGAGCCTAAGTTAGATTAGGGGATAATTAGGTGATTAAAATAATTAATTAGAATTAAATAGATTTAAAAATTGCTGATGGGTTTTAATTGAGCCATTGGGTGACTTGGGCTTTTGATTTGGATTTCATGAACACCAATTTGGGCCAACTGGATTGGGCTGACAACTTGAATTGGGTTGGGTAATGATAAATTAAAATTTTCTTAATTGTCAACATGATTAATTTTAGTTGACTAGGTCAATTTTGACCAAAATTTGACTTGAATCAAATTGGGCTAATAAATTGGGTTAAATTGGATTAGATGATTATTAAAGTAAGTAAACCTAATTTAGATGCTTAATTTAGTTAATTAAAATTTAATGACTTTATTGATTGCTGATGGGTTTTTAATTGGGCTCTTGGGTGACTTGGGCTAGATCATGTGTTTGGGTTTAAATGGGTGTAAATTGATAAATTTATCTAAGCTTAATTAAATGAATTTAATATTATAATTAATAAAATTAAAATTTGGTTAATTAATAATTGAATGATTATGTAGGATTAATTATCAACTTGTATGCTTAGATTGAGTTAATTAAATGTAGTAATTACTTTAATTAATTTATTGATAATTTATTTAGGCCAACATGTGGACATGGGCCCAATGAGTAAACATTGGCTTATTAATTAAGTATGTGCCTCTAAATTGAACATAGGTTTATAAATTTAAATATAGGCTTATTAAGCGATAATTAACTAGGATAATTGTATAAGTTAAATTGATAAATTTCTATTTTATTTATTTTAGGGAAAAATAAATTAAATTTTCTCTTAAATAATTATGTTATTTACGACTATTGTTGATATGCGATTCGAGTGGTTCGTTGGGGTGATTTATTTTACGTGGGTTGGTTCCGAAGAGTAAATCGTCAAATCAGGTGCATTGGTTCATCGAAGTTTGGATTTATTCAAGCTAGGGAATTTCTACTGAGGTTTTCTTATAAAATTTATAAAATGTAATGCTTGATAATATTATGTATGTATGCATGTTAGTATAAATTATTTATCTCGCTTGAATAATGTGCCATGTTCACCGTGCTAAGTATTTTGATATGTGCTATTATTCAAGCGAGATAAATAATTTATATTGACATGCATACATACATAATATTATCAAGTATTACATTTTATGAATTTCCTAAGAAAACCTCAGCATGAATTCCCTAGCTTGAATAAATCTAAACTTTGATGAACCAACGCACCTGGGTTAGCGATCCGTTCTTCCGAACCAACCCATGTAACAATAAATCACTCTGACGAACTACTCGGATCGTGAATCAATGATAATCCTAAATAACACAATTATTTAAAATAAAATAAAATTTATTTTTTCCTAAAATAAATAAAATAGAAATTTATCAATTCTAACTCACACAATTATCCTAGTTAATTATCGCCTTATAAGCTTACATTTAAATTTACGAGCCAACGTTCAATTTAGGGGGCATACTTAATTAATAAGCCCATGTTTACCCATTGGACCCATATCTATATTTTTGGTCCAAATAATTTATCAATAAATTAATTAAAGTTATTACTACATCTAATTAACCCAAACTAAGCATACAAGTTGATAATTAATTCTATCTAATCCTTTAAATTATTAATTAACCAAAATTTAAATTTTACTAATTAAACTAACCATAATATTAAATTAATTTAATTAACCTAAATAAATTCTATCAAACTTATACCCACTTAAACCTATGATCTAGTCCACGTCACCCAAGGGCCCAATTAAAAACTCATTAGAAATTTTTAAGTCTATTTAATTCTAATTAATTATTTTAATCACCTAATCATCCCCTAATCCAACTTAACCTCAATTATTACCCATAAAAAATTAAATTAGATTTTTTTTGTCAATATTGACCCGGTCAACGGTCAACGTTTTGACCTGGTCAACGCTGACCGATCAATGCTGACCGGTCAACGTTTGACCCGGCTTAACTTGAGATTTACCCAAACCCCAGCTCAGTTTGATCGAGTCCAATCCTAACAAATTCCAATTTGAGTGAGATCCGAGTTCGGATTTAATCCATTGAGCCCAATCTAAAGTGATCCGACTTGAGCTCGACCCAAGCTCGAGTTGGGTCAGCTCGATCCAATCCCATCAAACCATCCCTTTTTATTAACCATATTTTTAATTAATCACTAAATAATTACTAACAATCATTCATGCACTAATTAAATATGATTAAACTAACTTAATCATAACTTATAGTTAATTAGCACTAATCATGCTTAACTAACACTAAACATGCTTAGTTATCATTAAGCGTGATTAAGGCAAAAGGGAGGAGATCGGAGCTGCTACCTCCGCCGAAGCTCTCTTCCTCGCCGGAACCCTAGTGGTGCTCGACCGACGACGCCGCCGACGAGGCTTGGGATCCTTCGCACGCGGGGAGATGCGGCCTGCACAAAAATCGACCGTCAAAGCCGGGCAGTGGCTCCAGTGGACGTCGCCGACCAACTCGCGTGTGAGTCCACCGAAGGGGGCGAAATCGACCGATCAACACAGAGGTGAAGGAGCTCCTCACCTTACGATCGCATAGAAGAGTGGGAGGGTGAAGGTTCACCGGCGAAGTGAGTGGAATCGCAACTCCACTCCTCGCCGATGGTGCTGCAGATCAGGCGGACGGCGGCGACGAAATCGTCGTCTACTGCGTCGGCATTGGGGCAGACGTGGGCTGACGAGCTTGCGGAGAGGGCGAGCAACTCAAGCCCTAGCGAAGGAAGCGGCGCGCCAGCAATTTGGGCATGGGACGGCGGATGCGGCGGCTGCTCTCGCGAAGATGGCAATGCAAGGGAAAGGGGTGGACGCCCAACTGCAGCAGACCTCCGCCGAGCTCTCTTTGTCACGGCGGAGATCTACGGAGGCCGAAGATGAGCGGCGGACGGTGGACGCGGTGAAAGGGCGCGGACGGTGGCTGCTACTCTCGCGAAGAGGGGAAATGGGGAGGAAGGATCGCGCGCAGCAGGGACGCTTCTGCCAAGCTCCCCTTTCTGCGACGTGGAGCAGTGCATGGCGAACAGCTGCAGGCGGTAGGCGGACGGCGGAAGGCGGACAGCGGACGCCGACGAGGTGGAAGGGGCACGGATGACGGATGGCGGACGGCTGCTCTGCTGCAGGGGAGGGAGGAGAGCGTGAGGAAGAGGGCGTCGCGAGTGGGAAGAGCCCTCGGCTCTTCGTGCCTGCGATGCTTCCTTCAACCTGGGCCAACAGGGTCAGACTGGTTCATTTGAACCGGACTGATTTTAATAATAATTTTTTTTTGATGATGATGATGAGAGTGGAGGTTTACACATCCCTCTCATCTCCTCTCCAGTGGCGGACGGCAGCGACGCGGCAGCAACGGTGGGGGGGCAGCGGCAGGCAGGAGTCATCGCAGATGGGAGGAAGCCTTCAGGAAGAACATGACTCTACTCGCCCTCGCCGCCGCTCAGTTCTAACCCAGCGACGGATCTGGCTCGAGCAGGGCGCCACCGACTTATTTCGTGCTTGTGTTTAGGTTGAACCATTAGACTCGATTGGGTTAAGTATGAGCGGGCCATGGGTCGTGTCACTCGGCTGGTCGTGCCGGGCTAGGCACGGCACGAGCACGTGCCATGGGTTGCGGAAGCGCAGCCCAACACGGGCATGCCCTGGAGGCGGGCCGTGCTAAGTACGGCCCGGTTCGGGCTGGGCCGGGCCGCCCTTGGTATATATATATAGGTATATATATATACTAGTATGTATATATAGCATCATAATACCCAATGACTACTAACTTAAGTCTCTTTCTTTTTCTTTCTTTCTTATTATAATAACTTGTTCTCTTGTAATAAGTGCCTCTCTCTTTTTTTTAATTTTTTTTTGGATTCAGACAACGAATAGCAACATTTCGAAGGATTGAGATTGATACAATTTTTTCCTTCTGTTTACAAAAAAAGCTAAAAGGCCAAAACAACTTCAAAAGGATAGTTTATTTTTTTTCTTCACTCTGTTATCTATTATTAATGCAAGCTGTACATGGATTATGGGAAGAGTTTCAATGGATTAGGATGCATTAAAAAGCACAGGAAGTCCTCCTTCCAAGCCCATCCATTCCTCCCACTCCTCCCACTCATCCCCATCATCATCATCATCTCCTTCACCGCACCCATTCTCCATTATTGTGGACGCTCTGCTCTGCTGCTCTTCCTCAAACTTGACCATGAGCCTCTGTGCGCATTCCACACAGTAAAAAATAATGCAGAATGAACTGAACGCTCTTAATCAAACATAACTTGAAGGGGTAAGAAAGAACTAGCTAGAGAGATATGGCTTGACACAAGCGAATATTTACCTCATATGCTAATTTGATCTCCCTAAATATCTCCTCCTTCTCTTGAACGTTCACTCTTATCACATCCGGATGGTACTGCAATTTTTTTCCTCCATTTTATGATTAAAAAGAAGAAGTAAAGAATCGTCATGTTTATTTGTCAAATAACATTCAGAGTTTTTCAAAGAGAGAAGACTCTTCGAAAGTACTCCAACTTTTAATCTGCTGTTGCGTTTCCTTAAGATAAATTTACCTTCAACGCCAGGCGCTTGTAGGCGCGCTTGACGTCGCACTGGGAGGCGATCGGCGTCAGCCCGAGGGCAGCGAACTCCCCGGCGAAGGGCAGCGACCTCACCGGCATCCTCACGCAGCGCGGGCGCCCGCTGGTTCCGGCGCTGCCCTCCCACGATCTCGATGGGATCCGACCGCCGCCTCCCTTGGCCTCCTTCATCGAGCCGTTCGCGAAACCCCGCACAGTTGGAAGTCCCCTCATCGCCCCCCTTTCGCTGCTTCCCTCTGCAGGTCTTCTGCTCTCCCCTGCCCGATCGAGGCTTCCTGTTTTATTAAACGAGGAAAGAAAAGTTGCGGAAGACGACCTGTAATTAATCAAAGAAATCATTACCCTGGATAGTTTAAATAATAACGGAAACGCCATCCATCTCTATCTCTCGATGATGAATAATTTGAGCGGGGGTTTAGATGGAGGGGCTGCTTCGTAATTTTGCGTACGAAGTTGGCTGTTTTGGATGAGGTGGAAGGGACGGGTTGCCCCATTCCATCCCCCTGCCACTTTTCTTTTTTTTCTTTCCGATAAAACAAATATACTGCAGGAGTAATTATTTAGTATTCTCCTCCTGTGTTGGAATTGGAATCGCTTCATATCGACCTTAAAAAATATAAAAATCCACTATGACTTTATACATAATGATTATATATATATATTCCTAGTTTAATTCCACTTGCCTCCCATATACTTGAATCCTTTCTAAATTTTAAAATATTAAGAACTTCACTATTGTATACTATTTCTTATTAAAAAAATTAATACCCACATCTCTTCTACTATTCTCCTACTTCCAAATTTTGAAGCATACACCTATATCCTTTGTACCGTTTATTTAATTTATATGATATTATTTTTAATAGTCATTTTTATTATATCAGCATCATATCGTTATAATATAAAATAGTGATGATATGGCATCTTATTATTGAGGGTGATGATATGGATTGATGTGATGATAATATTTAATGTAAAAAATAGTATCGCAAGTTATCAAATGAATGGTAGAGAAGGACTTCATGCCATGCTATGCTATGATAATTTGAGGGTTTGCTCCAACAATAACTAGCTAGAGAGTGGATAAGAGCATTGATGACTTTGGGCGAGGAGTGTTGTCGTGCTCTTAAATTTAGGACATGGTCCAGCTGCATCCTAGATGCTTGAGGATGCATGGTTGTAGGGATTGGTTGTGATAAGTTGAGGTTCACGAACATAGAATTCACGGAGCCATGTTGCATTGGGATACAATACAATAGGAACTCGGCCATGAGTCAAGCACAACCATGATGGAGTTAATAATGTGTGGTCGCATTGCGAATGGATGGAGCATGTTCAGCTACCACCGAGGACCCAATGCTCAATTATGAGGACAATTGGAGCTGTGATCAGTAAGGTTAGGAGTACACTTATATGCTAGAGTCAATTGTAGATAGGGACAATATTGATGCAATCATGTTCAACAAATAGTGGAGCAGCAATTGACAAGTTCTGGAATCAATCGAAGCAAGAAGCAGACAGCTTGATACCACTGTGATACGCTGTTATAGTACTATTAATATACGTTTGGTAGCCAGTGCTAATATGCGTGTTCAGTTTTAGATTGAGGAAGTTAATGGAGCTGCAAAGGTGAAATACAATTGGGTATCGGTTGGATTGATATGTCACGTAGATGATCGTGAAGAATTCTGATCAAGTTCAGGACAGGCAGTCACTAGTAGCAATCAACATTGGAGGTATGTTCGGTTATGAACCAACAAAAGTAGCAAGTACAATTGGTGCACATCGGATCACTTTATCCAACTGAGTCCCAATTGCCACACGAACAATTTGATTACTAGTTATTGACATGCGAAGGCCTCAATTCTAACAGCGTGGGCGATGACTCATTGATGACATGGAGCTGGGTTGGCATACTTTAGGATAAGATATTTTCCTCTTATGAAGGTCGTTGAGGGTGGGCGAATGAGAAGCTTCCACCCCATTATACAATTATGAGGTTGGTAGGAGAGGAGTAGGCAAAGCAGCTGCTAGGTTCAGCGATGGCAATAAACGACTGTCTTGTTGAATAGGCGTTGCAATTCTAAAGGCTCGTCATCAAACCTTAGAAAAGTGAGTGCTACAGAGTTAGAGTTTTTCTTTACGAGTGAAGTGCATAAATCCCTACTCGTGGAGTGAGCTTGGTTTACATATTTTGGCCCTAGCGAGCGAATGACAATCGTATGGAGGTGTGTATTTGTTGAGCGAATCTTTAGACAATGGAGAGTATGTTCTCGAGTGTTGCTTCCTTTATAATCTTGTATAATTATAGTGAAAAAGTTGTGGGATTTTATTAGTACGGCGAAACTGTGTATTTTTCTCCTTAAATTCATACGTTCGTATTGATCTTCTTGAGTCTTTTCTTCGTCTTCTTTAACACCGGTAAACCTATGTTTGATCATCTGTTGTGAGACACTCGGTGAAGGATGTCCGATTGGAGGCTTGCAACAGAATCCATTGTTGCTCCAAGAGCCCAGGATGTGAAAAATAGATACGTAGATCTGATGATGTGAGACGCATGTGGATGCATTATGGTGCACAGGAACTGTAAAAAGGATAATACCTTCAAACTCCTATCAAAGAGACAATCATTGCTTTCATTAAAAATATACATAAGAAATAGGTTCTTTAGACACTACACTCTTCGTAGGTGCTTATCCACTCACTAATCATCGAGTTTTTGCGTCATCAAGAATAACAACTTAAACGGAGCAACCCCGAGAGGTGACGTAACGTCGAATCAATAAACAATAATCCAGTATTAGTAGCTACTGATGATAAAACAACGCACAAATTAATTTATCATTTAATATACGCATCATATGATCAATCAAAATAACCAGCAAGGGTTAGTTTTGAGAATAAAAATGGAGGGGGGTTAAGATGAAATGAATCCCGCAAACCCTCGAAAGCCGCTCGGCAAATGCTCTTAACGATGCCCCCGCGATGACGGCGAACGATGGCGATCCATCTCCGGTGTCGTCGGATCTCTTGAAAGCACCGAAGCGACCCATCAGCTCTCCCTCGGAATCTCCTAAGCCGCCGAAGCTGCCGAGAACCGAGGAGGAGGGCTGTCAAGTCGTGGGGGAGGGGATGATCCAGAACCCTAAAATCCAGAGGTACTTGGTAGCGGTCGAGTACATCGGGACGCGGTTCTCAGGGTCACAGCAGCAGCCCAACCACCGAACTGTTGTTGGCGTTCTTGAGGTTTGCGTTCTCTACTTGTGGCATCATCGAAGCTTTTCTTTAGGGGCAACGATGCTGGTCCAGTTAGATGGAAAGCTTTTAGAAGAATGCTACAAAAGAAGAAGCTTTCCTTGTTTCTGAGCTCGCTTTGTCTATGAAGCTAAACGTTGCATAAGATGCACATTGTTACTCTGGACATGGATGCATCGCAGGAGAATTTTTATTTCCCCTATGATCCGAAAGAAAATTCTTGTGGGATCAAACATCATTAACTTTCTTTACGGAACAGGAAGGTCTTATGGATCATATCCATGGCATATTTGGTTGAATGACCTCTTTTTATTAGCTAGCCTTTTCCTTTAACCTCAGTAAAATCGACTGTGCATGAGGGTGTATAATCATGCAAGTCTTTGCACATTCATATCCCATGATAGCTCTTCCTTGTGTTGCTGTAATGTAAGTTGTCATGGTAATAAAATTGAAAGAACAGCGAAGGTGCTCTCACAAATATTATAGCTAGGAATATATGGGTTTTTAATTGAGTTCTTATCGAAGATTAATGGAATGGTCCAGGCTCATAAATCAATGATATAATTCTAATAGTTCAGTAGAGTCACAGTTGTAAACTTGGCATTTTTGAGGTTTTAGCTATTTACATATAGTGTAATCTCTCACTCGAAGGATTCAAACAAATAAATCTCCAGTTTAAACCCTTATGATGAATATATTATATCTCTTCTAATTTTTTATTATAATTTTATTTATTCCAAAATTCCATCTAGGGAACATTCTTTTCTGACACTATATAACCTTTTAATTACTGTTGTTCCAAATTGTGCAGAAGGCGTTTCACAAATTTATTGGGCAGCCAGTCTCAGTATTGTGCTCCAGTCGAACAGTAAATTTTTTGCCTGGTGCCCTTTTTTTTGTCTGTTTGATATGAACATTTCAAATTGCTACAATACTTGGTGCTTGATCATGCGTACTATAGTGAGAAGGCTGAACTAGCTGAGGTTCTTTTCTAACATTCCTCAGTATTCTTATTTATTGGCTCCACCTTCTATTGCTGCATGTATTTTTATTATAACCTGTTTCCTGTAAGCATTAGTTTGAAAACTATTCTGATCGGAGCAAGAAATTTTACATCTAGCTTAGTTATTACTTTCATCCTTCAGACTTAAATGCCATTAAAGTTGTGCCAGCTATTACCATACTTCAAGCAACAAAGATCTTTGGTGTTCAAAGTTACAACCACCTGGTGACATAACACGTCTACATCATTGAATATTCTATCATCATGACTGGGTATCTGATGCTATTGGCCCAATAATTTTCTCTGAAAAAATGGAATGTTGGAAATTATGAAATGGAAAGTTTAGGAAGATGAACGAAATATTATAAACCATTCAAGATATCTAATAATGAAAAACATCTTAGGAAGGGTGACTTAAATGACCAGGTGTTTGGAATCAGAGAAGGATATAAAATGTCCTTGAAATCTATGGAATGATGAACTTTGTTAATGGTGAATTTCTTTCATCTTTAATGTATTGGGACCTTATAGTTGCCAATTGTATACTATGAGAAAAGGCCTGCTTTGTATGCTTGTGGCTCTAATGGCTATAGTCACTTCGAATTTTCACTCTAGAAAGAGTCATAAGTGCACTTGAGATGAATGCTTTATTCTGCTGTTATTTTCTATTTGATAGCATGGCTAAATTCACAAACTACCATACTTTGCATACGGTGTGAGGTAATGTAACATTATTTTTGGCTCAGGATTCTGGAGTTCATGCACTATCCAATGTTTGCCATGTTGATCTGGAGCGCACAAGTAAAAGGAAACCAGGTGAAGTGGTATGTCATTAGCAGCGCTCGCTATTACATGGCATTCTGTATGTGGTGGACATGTGCTCTCCTAATTGCCATCCATGTAAAACCAGTTAGAAGATATTAATTTAAAAAGAAGTGGAATTTTCTCATACTTGAAACCTTATTTTATTAACATATCCTTTGCTTCTCTTTGTATTGGTCTCCAATGCCCATTTTCCTGCTGTTGAAATTTTCTATTATCACCATCTATATCTGTCCATCTAGTCTTTTGTGAAGTATAAAAATGATGTTATGCTCTAATTCTTTGCAGTTACCACCCCATGAACCAGCAGTAGTGAGACGTGCTGTGAACCATTTCTTACAGGTTTGTTTGTATCACACATTTCTATATAATAATAGGATTGTATCAAGAGGTTTTTAGGAGTCTACCCTAAGCTCTTATACACTTTCATGCTAGTTACAAATGGATGTAGTAATACTATAGAAAACAAATGTCTTCATAGATGATATTGTGCCATTGATGGGAGCTTAATTAATCCCCAACTAAATAATTGAAAGCCTTAGAATATGGAGACAAAACCTTAGAAACTAAAGATTCAGAAGGTGAGTAGTACTGATACTAAACATGTGAAGTACAGGTCTAAGAATATTAGAAAAAAGTAACAAAAACTGTAGCTAAGTTGAACAGACAAGACATGACCATAGTAAATGTTTTTTATCTTTTAGTCTCTAATTCAGCAAGGAGAGATCAGTGAGTATGTTTTCATAGAGTAGTTTGATTATTAAGCAGAGAGGATAATTGATGTACATTCATTGTTTGCCCCTTAAATTAAAATGGGCCAACTATTTTCTATGTATTACATTTGAATGTAACCTAGGCAAATCTGTTGAGATGGATCAGTTAGCTAATTAGAACATAGAATAAAGAATATTATTATCCTTAAACAACTAGGTAGTATTGATACAATGGCAGGAAATAATCTAAGGCATTATGATCATATTAAAAGAAAACCACAGCAGCTGAGGTTCCATAACATGAGTCATTAATGATTAATCATGTAAACATGTGTAGAAGATCTAGGAAGACTTGGATATAAACAATAAAAAGAGATTTGGATGCCCTCAATTTAACCATAGGCATGACCTTAGAAAAGGCTCAATCCTGGGGAAAGGTTATGTAGTCATCCTCAAATAGATAGGAGCTATGAATTTTGTGTTGTTATTATGTGCCACAATGTTAGGTTACAGTTGTAGTCATTTTACATTTTTCTTGACAATTAGACATAGCTATTACAATAGCCTTGCAGGTGAACTCATTTTCTTTTAGAGCCAAATTTTATGTGCATTCATGGATATCATTTCTATTTCTAGCAATTTTGATGTTGATGATGCATAAGCATGAAAATTACTGTTTTCTTATTTCCCTGTGTTATTGCAGAAATGTGAAGGTGACATTTTGGTAGTTGATGTTCAATTTGTTCCAGCAGACTTCCATGCTAGATTCAGGGCTCTAGAGCGGACGTAAGTAGCAGAAAATTTGTCTTTAATATGAAGTTTCCATTCTCATCACGTGCTTGATTATCCATAGTCTGAACTTGGAATTTGAGATGAATATTGTGAAATCTTCCTTGGAACTTTGTGTTTGTAAAACCTTGAAATTCTTTGTAGATACCACTACCGGTTGCTTTCAGGACCAGAGCCTTTGTCAACATTTGAAAAAGACCGTGCTTGGCATGTACCAGAGGAGTTAGATATTCTTGCCATGAAGGTTGGTTATTCTCCTGCTGTTAATCCTGAAATCCAATTTTGTTTTCTTTCTAAGCAATAATTTCCATGCAGAAAGCTTGTAGCATACTTGTTGGAAACCATGATTTCAGCTCATTTAGGGCGGCTGGTTGCCAGGTTCTCTTCCATCCCTGAATTTTATAAGTTCTGAAGTCAATGACATTGTTCACTTTTTATCATCCCTATGTTTGTTGGCCGTACACTATTCATAGTACCAAATAGCTTTGTTCTCCAAAGGGCTACCGAGTGATCACTTCTACTTTTTGTTACATCTGTTTCTTTGTTTTTGTAATTATACCTTCTGAAGTTTCTGTGACTTCACTTGATTACTAGTACTTCACTTGAATTTTCCATAACTCGACTGAAGAAAGGATGTAAATGATTATTAATTGTTTTTTTCTTTCATACAATGCTAGTACCCTAAGACTGTACATCAGGCAGAGTAAGAATGCTAGGTTAACCAAATATGTGGCTTAACCAAGTCTTAGCCGGTCTAGTATGAAGGCTTGAAATCCAATTCTTCTCTTTTGCATAAATGAATTATGACTTCTAGTCTTTTTGTTTTTATTGGCTTGTATATTAGTCCTATGCATGCAGTAACTTAATAATTCGTCAAGGATTACCCGTTTTGCACCTGGCTTTGCGGTCTGTTCATTAATGCCATGTTGGCACAAGAGAGGTCCAGGTGTGGCCAGGACGAGAAGAAAAATTATAAAGGGAGAAAAATGAATAAACACTATGGAGAAAAAAGAGGACATTGGACTGGGTATGTTGTCAGAACCACATGTCCTCTTTAGATTATGGTCTCCAATCAGAGTTATGGCAAAACACACCTTTATTCTGGTCTCTTTCTTGAATGAGTGCTTGAGCCTTTAGATTATTTGTCTTAATTGGTTGATTTTATAGTGATTATTTTAACCTAAAAATGACTTTCACTGTATAAGCAGAGTGTTCTGTTTGTCATTGGTAGTCTCCTCAGTTTGAGATCAGGCTACTTACTCTATCTCGTAAGGTCTTGTTTTTGCATAAGCATGCTTCTTGCATCAAATAGCCCCATAACAAATAATTAGGAAGATGGCAATGCTCATGGTCTAGCAGTAGGCATCCATTTACAACCACCTCCTCCTTTTTTTTAATATAATGTCATCAGAAATAATCAATCTTCTTATTCTCCGAATGATGTATACCTCATTGACTTGATGGAAAGAAGGATCTTAAAACCACCTTTTTCTTTTCTCGTCTTCAGTTCTTAAAAACTAATCCTTTGACCAATACTAACATAATTCGATTCTATACCAGGTAAAATCCAATATGACTGAAATCCTGAGGTATTTAGGAATATTTGTCTGACTTTCTCATGTCTCTTGTCTTTTCATTGTTTTGACATCTGGCTAAAATAATGCTTCAAATTTTTACTGTGTCCCAAATTATTTTTTAACTTAGTTTGTCAGAAATTGGTAGATTCTTAGAACAATTGTATGCCAGCCTGAAGACGATAATCTTTGAAGCAGTTTATACACATGCTGTAGTATATTTTACAACAAATGGCTGCTTCCATCTGTCTTTTTTTATAAAAAAATTTGATTTTACTTAGAATATGGAGGTATAACATACTTATCCTGCATATTCTTTTCCTAAAACCATTTGTATCTTGATGCGCAGGCTAATTCTCCTATCAAAACCTTGGATGAATTTAGCATTACAGAAATGTTCCCGTCAGTATACTTCCCTACACTTGTGGAGAGGTCCGAAATGGAATCAACAAATGGTTCACTTGTTCATTCCAAGTCATCAGACCATGAAGCACACACAAATTTGTTAGACACTTCTTGCATGCCCGTTCAGAACTGCACTCAGGGGTTTGGACAACGACCCAGGCATCGTTGTTATGTTATAACAGCAAGAGCTCGCTCTTTCCTTTATCATCAGGTTCAGTAATATATATATATATATATATATATATATATATATATATATGACTTTCTTTTGGCTCTTTGAATTTGCATCCTTCTAATAATCACATTATAATTCCAATTTTGCAGGTGAGGCTTATGGTTGGTGTTCTAAAATCTGTTGGGACTGGCAAGCTAGCAGTCAACGATGGTTGGTTTTTTCCTTCATCTACAACTTCTTATTAGGACACTGAAATATTTATTCGTGCCGTAAACTTATTGTAACCTAAAATCCAAGTTTTCGGTTGATCTGATGCAGTTGAAAAAATTCTCGACGCAAAGTCTGTGAATGCTGCAAGTCCTATGGCTCCAGCCTGCGGCCTCTACCTCGGCAATGTGAAGTATGATCTTCCATGAATTTTACTTCAATTTTTGCTAACTTAGGATTCTGTTCCAATATGTAAATCACAAGCATGGTTAGATAGTTGACCTCTTAGATTGACCTGTGATCATTGTTGCTGGTAAGACTAGATTTTGCTTGGATGTTTGTTTAAGCGTCAAATTTAATAATGAAATGTTGATGGCTGGTTAGAAGTGTAGAATTTAATATCAGATATCATCAGTGGAATGTTAAATAGGAGTCCGGCGGTATCGATTTATAATAATCAGTAGACAGATATTTGTTTTCAATTATTAAACGGCATGCTTAGTACTGAGCATTAATTCGGATCTAACCTTTGATTCTTCTGGAGTTAGACGGTAGATATGTTCAAGTCTGGCTAAGCATCGCTTGTTTTCAGCTGATATTTGTTGGCATAACTTACTCCCAGCCAGGCATTTATAAAATCTTGTATTTATAATCTTTTCTTTCTAAAATTTGAATGGGGTAATTTTTTTTTTTGTGTGATATTTGACAAGATCACCTAAGTGAATCCACCTAAGCTCATCTTGATGTTATCTAATGAGACCTAACTAGATCCAATCTATCCGGCTAATCGATGAATAAGGCCAAGGCCAAGGGCAACACAGTTGCTAATCCTCTCTCATCCACGCCCCCAAATCAACTTGTCAGAACTGAATTAGCTTGAGCTAACCACCTTTTAAGAAATGGATTTGGATCCACTTTCGGGCATGGATCATATTTGATTAGATACCTTTTAGCTTATATTCAAGTGTAAAACTGATTAGATTATATTAATTTAGGAACTAAACCACTACGTGACTGAATCATTTGAGCAAATCGATGGACAAATAATTTTAGAAACTATAATTAAATTTTTTCTTTATGTTCGAGTGAACTTGCATTTAATAAATAAATTTTTTTAAAAAAATATTTTGACCTACCAAAGACCCTTTAGGCTACTTGATTTTTAATACCTATCATTTTTTTCTTAAATTTATATGGTTATATTTATGTGGAAAGAAACTTCACTTATAAGAATATTAATATGGATGATTAATCGATATGATAAAAATTATTTATCTTTAGGATAATTTAAAAGAATATCATGATCATAAAAAATGTAATTCTTTATAGATTTAATGTAATTATTTTTATGCTTAATTTTTTTTAAATAATTCTTAATTAAAGTTACGCTTAGAAAATTCGAAAAAAGGTTTATTGATGAAGAAAAAAAAAACCCATTTCATAATGTGATCCTACAACAATAATTTCCTAAAAAGATTTTAAAAATATTTACAGCTTATTTAATAACTATTTGCAATAAAATTAAATAATGAATTATAATAAAAGATATTAAGGAGATTTTACTTCATTCCTCCAAGTGAATACGGTTCTCATTACCAACATCTAATAGTGCACGCCATGTGAAGTTGGAGAAAATAAAACTATAGAAATAAAATTTTATCACCATGATATAACAATATTATTGGTTATATACCTATATCTAAAAACTTGTAGGTGTTAACTAAAATATAATAAAATAAAATTAGTTATATTCCTAATAAGTATCATCATCATAATTTTTATGATAATTATAGATGATTATTTTCTTTATTTAAATATCATTATTATTTTATTTATTTAATAAAAGATGAATAATACTTAACTCCGACCCATTGTGACGAATTATAGAGGCCCCCCCCCCCCTACAGTGAGGTTTTTATACTATTTAAATAATTTGAAAATAATGACTTAGTTCATCCCTCCTTAATCATCATACAGAACAATCGTCTTTTATTCCCATGACAAAAATAGCAAGAGAGAAACCTTCCTACGTAAGTGAACCCTCCAAGTCATCATCAATGTTGGCCGAAGACATGACAATGTTGGTAGCATCCTCATCAGCAATCCACTTCAGCAAAGGGCACTTATATACGTCACACCCCGATCCTCTGTCAGGCACATGACAACCGCCGTATTAGCGGCGTCTCACTCATACAAGACTAATAAAAATAATTTGTGCATAAATAAAAAAATTGTAATTAAAATTCTCTAAATATGATTACAACTAACCCATAGGTTACATACAAATCTAATATAGTTCATCTAGATCATTATAATCGATTAGGTCATTTTGTTATCATGTTTATACTTGATACCTACGCGTGGGAAAAAATTTACAAGTGCTAAGTCTTACGATTTAGTGTCTATAAATAAAAACTTCTCCAAGCACAAGAAGGGTTATATAAACATCATATCACAAAATAATAAAAGTGAAGCATGTGAATAAATAAATAAAATAAATTTTAAGAGTTTAAATATGTATCTAGGTTTTCTAAGTTTTTAGTCTTAGATACTATCTCCTAGGGTTGCTTACCTATGCTTAAGGTAAGTCCTGACTGGGGACTATTCTAAGCCCGTCAGTGCCAGACTAAGTCTCTGCCTAGACCCGTCGCATTGACATTGGTGAAGGCGGGTGACTGTGGTTCATTCTCCTTCCAGTGTCGTCAGCCGTTTACCTAGAATGTGCTCCAAGACTATCATATCGTATGATTCATTCTCCTTCCAGTGTTGTTAGCCGTTTACCTAGACCACGCTTTAAGACTATCATATTGTATGTCACAGCGGCTGAAGTGAGCTCCCTAGTTCCCAGTGCTTTAGTTTCGGATACATGCTATGGGTATCATGCTCTGACCCGTAGGTTGGGCACGTGACAACCGCCGTATGGATCCCGAAACCCATATAAGGCATATGCTTTCATTCTGGGCAGATTAACAGTAAATAATTTTATGGCAGTGGAGAAATAATTCGCGTATGCAAAACGACAAAGGAATTTATCAAATTAGATATTGAAAAAGCTTTTGACACAATATCTTGGAATTTTATTAAAAATATATTGAAGGTAAATCACTTTCTAACTTTTTAGAACTTAATGAGTATTGAACCCAAGACCTCATAATCCTCCAATATAGAGCCTAATTACTCTAACCAAAGGGATGTACACTTTGTATACTAAATTACTTTCTAACTGAATAGATATATTGGATAATGGAGCTGATCATCAAAGTAGATTCTACAATAGTCATAAATAGTATTACAAGCAAACCATTTGCTTACCAAAGATGATTACTGCAAGCAAACCATTTGCTCACCCCTTTGTTTGTCCTGGTCATGAAATATCCACCCCTGGGGAGACACTAGGTCGAATGAACCCCTTATCCACCAAGTCCTGTAACTGTAGCTTGAGTTCCTTCAACTCTGCCGGTGCCATACGATACGGGGGTCTAGAGATTGACATCGTCCCAGGGGCGAGATCGATGCAAAACTCTAACACCCGATCCGGGGGTAGGCCAGACAATTCCTCTGGAAAAATGTCTGGGAAATCGCGAACTACAGGAATATCTGTCATCTGGCTATCCGACTGGCTGCTATCCACCACGTGCGCAAGAAAACACTGATATCCTTTCCTGATGTACCTCTGCGCCGTGAGAGCGGATATAATGGCGGTCGGTAGGACCCGACGATCCCCCTCAAATACCAGCTCCGGGGGTCCCGATCCAATGAAAGACACTGACTTCGTGAAGCAGCTCACCAGGGCTCTATGGGCTGTCAACCAATCCATACCGAGAATCACATCGAAGTCCACCATGTCCAGTGGAATCAGGTCCGCCTCAAGGGTAACCTCCTGTATCATAATGGGACAGAACCAATACACCTGACTCCGTAAAATCTTCTCACCTAGGGGAGTGCAAACAATCAACTCTGCCTCTAACGGGGCAAAAGGTATATCGGCTCGCCTGGCGAACTCCGAGCTAATGAAAGATCGATGTGACCCGGTGTCAATGAGAATACGAGCCCATGCATCAAATAATCGCATATGTCCTATTCCACATCACATAAACAACACATGCGATAAGTTAAATTTAGTCTCACTTAACAAAAGATAAGTTTTAGTTCCAAAATCCAACACAACAACAACTTATCAAGTGAAATGACTAAATCTCTCAAAATAGAATAATTCAAGGGGCGTCAGCATGGGAAGAGTTACCCGTGACTACATCGGGGTTGGCTTGGGCGTCGGTGTCGTCCAATGCATAGATGCGCATCTGGGTGCGCTGGGGCGGCCTCTGAGAGTGTGGGCCAGATCCGGTAGCCAGTCCTCGGGTCGACCCCGTCATAGGTGCAGCCGGTGGGAACGGTGCAGGAGGGCGACCATGACCCGCAGATGCCGGGTGGATGGCTGACTGCTGGGATCCGCCCATCTGAATCCGCTGCGGACAGTTGGTCCGAATGTGCCCCTTCTGTCCGCACTGATAACAAGTGATCTCCCGGCACAACCCAGTGTGAGTCCAGCGGCAAATGGTACATGGGGCCAACTGTGAAGCACGGTGTATCTGAGGAGTCCTATGTACTGACGGCTGGGGACGTGCCTGACTCGGCTGACCACGCTGCTCAGTCCTCTGTATAAATCGGCCCCCAGATGGAGCCCCTCCTGCAGCCGAGGCCACTGATGCTACCGTGCTAGTCTGTCTGTCCCTGAAGTCACCTCGACCCCTATGTGTCGCTGACCTCTTCTTCTTATGCCCCTCTCTCCGTATACGCATCGTCTGGAGCATCCTCTCAGTCCACAGGGCTTTATCCACCAACTGTTGGAAAGCAGTGTAATCAAGTATTCCCACCCTAACACTAAGGTGGTCATCTAATCCCTGAATAAAGCACATCCGACGATACCTGTCAGATGAGATCGTGTCGGGTACCAGGGATGCCAGCAGATTAAACTCCGCCACGTACTCTGACACAGATCTGCCTCCCTGTCTACAGTCCAAGAACTCCTGTACCTTCAAATCATGCTGGAGCTCTGTATAGAAACGCTCGTGGAACTCATCCAGAAAGATGTCCCACGTCAGTCCGGTGGAATAACGGGTCTCCAGCTCCTCTCGCCAGGTCTCAGCCTCTCCATCCACAAGATAGAGTGCCACTCCAAGCCAGTCTCTATCAGATAACTCCAAATCCGCAGTGATACGACAGATGTTATTAATCCAAGACCGGGCTGTCAGGGGGTCAGACGACCCAGAAAAAGTAACACACCCCAGATGTCGAGCGTCTCTCACCCAAGCGGCTATCGGTCTCGCAGCTCGGGTACTGGGCTCCGAAGTAACAACTCCCCCAGGAGGGGTCTGATAATCCGCTCGAGTATATGTCCCCTGTACTCTTGTCGGAGGGGTAGCAACTGCTGCTGCAACTCTCACTGGATCTGACTCTACACCCCGGTCAGCTGGAGCAGGTACAACTGCTGGGGCAGGAGCCGTCTGGACCACCTGCGGTGCTGGTGGAACCACTGGTGTAGCAGGAGGCGGAGGAGGAGGTGCACTAGTCTGAGGTACCTCGGGCTCATGCTGTGCAGGGGGATTTAGAATGCTGACCATCGCGCTGGCCACCGCTGCTGCTATTATGTTCAGCTGTCCCTGAGCAACGGGTGCCTGCCCTGATGGCACTGTAGATGTAGTCTTCTGCCTCAAGGTACGACGAGAACTCGAGCTCCGACGTGTACCCAATGATGCCCCCTCTAGGACCGCGGATACTGATGCCCTGTCGGAATCCTCGGTAACACTAGCAGCTGGTACTGGTGCTAACGGCGCTAACGGATCTGCCGCTGGACGGGAGGTGGCCGTCGAATGATCCTGGGGCTCCTCGAGCTTTCGGGGCCTCCCCCGTTTACGTCTCGACGGTACTTCCGACATCTACATGAACAGGCTTCTGTCAGTTCATACGCAATAAAAATTTACGTAAGGTAAAACTCTTCCAGTACGTATAGTCACGATATAGGTAAACGACCGTACCACTAACTATCTAACTGGCCAATCTAATATATCGGGACTGACTTCCTTAGAATTAAGATTTAGAGTCGAAACCCCAAAAACCCCTAGGTTTATAAACCTAGGTTCTGATATCACCTAAATGCTAGGTCTTTAAACCTAAGCTCTGATACCACTTAAGTTGTCACGCCCTGACCCGCAGGACGACACGTGGCAACCGCCGTATGAGCCCGACAGGCCCATACAAGGCATAAATACAAATACTAAAATACATACACCCACATTTCCAAATAACATCTTAAATACAATCCCGATATCTCCTAATACAAATCTAAGACCGGCATACGAAAACTCATAACAGCAGTCGTATACCTTCCGCGACGAACCCTCCGTCAACGATCTCGTCTCGTGCGTCGACACCTGCACACACATTGAACGCGGTGTGCTCAGCCTTTCGGCCTAATGCGAAATTACGGCTCTACCGAATAAGGAAATCAAAGGTTAGGAGGAGTATTCTAGGATGTCTTTGGTGGTTAATCATCATATTTCATGCCACATCGTTTAAACAATTATATAAACATAGACATCATAAATAACCAATTAAATAAACAAATACATGTGTACATGTCACTAGATGTCACCCTAGTCATGTCTAGTGTCCATATCAATAATCTGTCACCTACGTCATGGTGAGACTTTTAGGTTTCATAAACTCGGGCTGCCAGCCTACGCTTAGTGACTACCCGGGCCGGGGGTATCAATAAGCCCATCAGTGTCTTTCTGTCTCAGTCTCTACCTATGCCCGCTGCACTGATGTTGACAGAGAGGACGGATGACCCAAAATCCCTCTCCTGTTGTTTCACTAGTCGCCAACCATGCCTCCCCTAACGAAACCGTCGTGCCCATACATCCTCCTCGGATTCCGTAGGGGCCACGACAACCCGTGTAGTACTACACACTGTCCGTAGACAGGGTCACCTCTATTAAATTTCATCGGCCACGGCTAGCCGGAATAACCACCCTAGGATCCGGACTACTCATCTGATCGTCTGCAGACGTCAAGGGTAATAGCCGTGCGGTCAATGGATCCACTGTCCAAGGCGTCGCATGTGGAATCACCTTCCCAGTCCAATAGCCGTCGACGTCTGTCAAGATTGGCACACATCCGCACGATGGACTGTGGCGACCTCGACTCCATCGGTGCCAAGTCCATGGTAGGGTTCATCCTAGCTAACCATCTCAGGACTATCACGAGGCCGCCTACAACGACACTCGCGCGGGTGAAGATTTCGGATAAGGACTTGCTCCATATTTCCAGTCTAACATGACCATGGAGTGTGTACAGTCCCTTACCCTACCAGCTCCCCGTATATAAGCTATGCATAACCTCGGGAGTAGCGCTCCCAGTATCCAAGCTACGCCATCAATCTCAGGAGTGGTGCCTAGCGGGACGTCACCGTTTTGACCACCGACGGGACGCGGCGGTCAACCGGGGCATATGGGAAAGGCTCCTTTTTCTGTCTAAGTAGCGGTGACGTCGCCAAAGGTTCTAACATGTCGCATATACTATCTATGTTTGCATGGTAATCATTTAGCATATCATACCGAAGCAATATAGCATGCAAGACATGATTATAAAGGATGTTAGATACCTAGCATATCAAACATGTTAGATAAGATAACTATGCTAGCATGCATACAATTTAAATCTTATCAAACATCATGATTTATCATATTTAAGACATCCAAGAATTGTTCCTAAGAAAACCCCAGAGGGAATTCCCTAGCGTGAATAAATCCTACCATCGGAGAACCAATGCACCTAGGATAGCGATCTGCTCCTCGGAACCAAGTCGCGCGGAGATAATCACCCGCCGAGCTACTCGGATCGCGTACCCAAAATAATCCTATTTAACAAAAATTATTTAAAATAGATTTAATTTATTTCTCCTAAGATAAATAAATTAAAATCTATCAATTAAATAATTATTACATTATATTAATCCTATACATGTTTAGGATTAATCTCACCTAATCAATTCTAAATTAATCATATTTTTACATTTTTAGCTAATAACTTAAATAAATTTTTATTCAATTTCTACTCATCAAACTCACTCATAACTTAGCCCAAGTCATCCAGGGGCCCAAGTAGAACCTATAGAAATTTTTACTATTTTTTTATTTTTTTAATATTTTAATATTATTTTATTATTTTAATATTTTAATATTATTTTAATATTTTATTAATTATTTAATTTTTTATTTTTTAATTATTTTTCTGACCGATCAACGGTTGACCGGTCAACGTTGACTGGGTCGACGGTGGGCCCGGTCAATGCTGACTGGGTCCGCTGTTGACTCGGTCAACGGTTCGGGTTACTGTTCACCCGGTTCGGTTCAGTTCAGTTCGATTTGGTTCAGTTTGGTTCCGGTTCAGCTAACCCAATTCAACCTAGTTTGACTCGAGCTCGAACCAGGTTCAACTTAGTTGATTTGGCTCACCCAACCCAACTTGACCCGAACCCAAACTTAACTCAAACCCTACCAATTTAATCCCACTCGATTCGACCCAACCGGTTCCATTAAAGTAATAATTTCTTATTCACTAAGCTTAGTTAATTAACGCTAATCATGCTTTTAATTAAACTAAGCATACGTTAATACATCTTACTCTAATAACATATTATATTTACACTAATCATGCTTAACGCTTAATTAATCATGCTTAACGTTCACTAATCGCGATTAAGCCCTAATTAAGCACCTTCGCCGGATTAACTGTGCACCGCCGGAAAACGCAGCGCCGCCGCCGGAACCCTAGCCACCACCTCGCTGGAGCTCGCGAAAATGATGGCTAACCGGCCGGCGAGCTTCGTAGCTCCTCACACAGCACGGAGACCACGCCGATCTGCGAAAACGTCGACCATCAGCGCCTAAACGGCGATTTTTCCGACGTCGTCTCCGGCGAACACACGGCGCCTCCACCGGAGGGCGAAATCCGCCCCTTTTCATGGGGAAAATCTAGCTGCTCACCTCACGAGCGTGTGGAGAGGGAAGGAGCGGAGCTCCGGCCGGCGAGGTGGGCGGATCCGCGATTCCACCCGTCGCCGGTGGGGTTTGGTCGCTTGAACAGGGGCGGCGAGCACAGCCGCCTGCTGAGGGGTCTTCGAACTCCACGAAGACTCGTGGAGGTGCGGAGAGGGCTGGCGTCTCCAACCACGGCGAAGGAGACGACCGCCGGGGGTATTTCGAGCACTGGGCGACGACCGGACGGCAGCAGCTCCTCTGCTGCGGTGGTCGTGTGAATGGGGAAGGAAAGGGGCGTCGCCGAGTTGCCCTTTCCGCCGGGAGTTGCTCGCTGGGGGTGGACGAGGGCAGACGACCGTCGACGGCGGCGTGCAGCGGCCGACGGCGGAAGAGGGAGCGTCGGCGCTGCTCGGTGCGGGAGAAGACGAAGCGTCGCTACTTCGTCGCGCGCTCGAGGACGACGGCTCGAGTGGGAAGGGCGCTCGCTCTTCTTGCTCGCCTCGCCTCTTCACCCGGTCCAAGCCGGTTCAGCTGGACCGGCCGGCCGGCCGGTACACCTGAATCGGTCAATTTTTTTTTTTTTTCATGTGGTGGGGGTTTACAGCAAAAGTGCACACTAAACTTAGTAAACTGGAAGGTGGTCATAATGAAAAGAGAAAATTATGGTCTAGGTATTCTCGATATCCATGCACATAATTACACTAGATTGAGATCTTAGATGTGGAAGTTAATAACAGAAAACTCCTTAACATGGGCCAAGGTTGTACGATGGAAGTATTTCAAAAGAAAATATTAGTTTATGGAAAAGGGTCCTACGGGAATGGTCATGTGCTCGGCATGTCATAGCCAAGTTAAGAAGGATATTTATGTGTAGCTCAAATTATGAAATTGGAGATGAGGTTGATATAAGTTTCTAGTTTGAGCCATGACACAACTACAAAAGAATGACAATCGTGTACAAAGAGATATTTCTAGCAGTTGTATATTCAAATATAACACTATCTCAACTGGCTAGATGGGAACATATTGTATTTAGGGGTTGGACAGTAGTTGTAAATAATTATATCTCCTCAACAGCTATGGAAAGTTTCATCGATGATATGATAGACATATGACATAGTGAAAGAAATAAACAAATTTGATTTAGATGAATAAAAAATAAGAAATTCTCAGGAAGATTCTTTTCTCAACGGTTGTACCTTACGAAGGAATTGGGTATTAAGGATATTAAAGTTTGTATATTATAGAGGACTAGGCTACCGATTAAAATCAACTTCTTTAATTAGCTGATGAGAAAAGACAAATTACATACTAAGATACATCTGATATGCAGTGACATTAAAGTTGACGAGGAGTATAGACTATGTAAAGGGAATATTGAAATTATGAGAGAAATAAGAGATTTTTATAGAGACTTTAAAATTAACAAGGATCTTAGTCATGAAGGTAGTCTGATGTCTTTACTGTAAGTTTTCTTATGCAGAATGATTTAAGGAATGATATTGTCCTAGTTTAAGATTCTTCTCCTTCTTTTTCTTTGTTTTTTTTTAAAGTTTTATATTTTCTTTTTTCTTTACTTTCCCATTCTTTCCTTTTTTTTCTGTTTTTTTAAAGTTTATATTTCTTTTTTCTTTACTTTCGCATTCTTCCTTTTGGATGATATTACATCTTTTTCCAACGGTGAAATGGATGCAAATTTTTTTTAAAAAAAAACCTTACGCACACTGACACAAAATAAAGAAAAAGGAAAAAGTCATAGAAAACTCTATATCATACTCATAAAACATTTGTTTGGAGGGGATCTAAATTTTTAAATAATCATATTAAAACTTAAGATAATTGCATCTGAAGTAAAGATTTATTCCGATCCAGCACTGAGGATGAACCGACAAATACTAGGAAGCAATTGGAGACGACTTAGAAGAGGTTGAAAGCATTATAAGTAAACCAAACAAAGATAAACGCGAAGATGGAACAATTTCCTTCAAAACTATGTGAAATAACTGGCCGAACGATACAAACACGAGGAGAAAGCCTCAAGTGTTTATTCATCTGTCACCCTCTACATTATTGATACAATTTAAGCATACAGCAACTAAGAGAGAATAGCCACATCACACGGGGGTTCTTTATTTATTTATCTACCACTTATTACTGCGTGAGACAGGCGCACGTCTTCAGTTCATTGGACAATTCCGCAAACCCTACTTGCATGTGTTGATCCACACAGCAGCAAGCCCCACTCACTCGGCGTTTTTTATGAATCCCTTTATATCGAATGCATCACCACTAGTCTTTCTGATGACGCCCTGCAAATTTAGCACCCAAAACAAAATTTAGAGAAACAAGCATCTTGACCAACTGTAGAAGATTTACAGGATAATTAGAAATTAGTGGAGGAAACCAAGCAAAGATCTAGTTCGGTCACACAACTTTTAAGTTTTTTTGAAACAAGAAATTATATTTATTTCATCAAAAATCTGAAATGATACAACGTATATTGCAAAAAAATTGAGAAGAGAACACAGAGGAAGACAAAAAAAAGTCAGACAAAAACAAAAGCAACAGCAGACGAATAAGAAATTAAGAAAGAGCAAAAAGAACATTACAAGGTGGAAAGGCATATGCCATGTTCCTCTAAGGAACCCATGGAGGGATGTGTGTTAAAGAAAGCCATGTATGCAGCCGCTTGGAAGGCTAGCATTCTTCCTGATTTTTTCTCCTTTCTCCTTTGGAACATCACCTTTTTTTTTTCATCCTAAACACACCCATACCATGTGTCACACCCTAACTTGTATTCCATAACTGGCAACGGTAGGTAGTCAATACTAATGTTGACATTTCCCACATGCTACAAGTGACAAGTGACAAGGAAATTAGATAGGTGGTCACTTGATTCGACTTTCTCCACACAAAACTTGCAAACTTCATCAATTACCATCCCTTTGCATGTGAAGCCTTAATTTTGTGTGAAGCTTGTCGCTCCTCAACGGCCAATGGAAATTTTGGTGTGAAGCTTGTCGTGCTTCAACTGCCAATGGAAAATTTTCATGTTAATCGGCACATTTAGCTTCCAAGTTAACTCCACTTGTTCGTTCCTGATGCCCCTTTCATCAAGCAAAAATTACACAAGTTTGGGCCTTAGCTTACTCACTTGCCTTTTCTCTAAATAATCAAGCTCAAGGCCATGCCTACAAAGAACAAGCTAAAGCTCAACTCATTTACACTATTTGGAGCTTGAGTTGTGCATGAGTCATCATAACTTGCTAAACAATAGATTCAAAGAAATGACCTTATATGTACATATAAACAGAAGTGGGCTGAATGCAACTCACTCAAGCAATTCATATATATTTTCAAAGTCCATAAATCTTCTCAAGGTAAGCAAGGATTCAGCTTATTAAAGGAGATCAAATTGAACTTGAACAAACTTTCATGAACCAAAGTTCACAACCACCACAAGAAACTCCATTCGTTTGCAGCCCTGCTCACCAGGGTTCAGTATATAATACTGGTTCATATGAAGCAACATCCAGTACCATCATCAAAAGTATATTAAAACTAGTGCTCAATATATGATTGAACATAGTATATGGTTCTTATTTGGACTAGTAAATATCAATTTGACTAATAATCCGGTTTGGTATATTTCACTTCATTGGATGGTGGCCTTTTATACTACAAATGGAGTATAATTAGAAAATAACCTCAGCTTCTATAGCATTTATATTTCTCATGAAAAAATTGTAGGATTAAAATCTAACAGTGGTCAGAAGTATTAATAGCATTAACAAGGGCACTGGAGGATGGTCGAGCACCTGGCAGGCTATCGCAAACCTACGAGGGGTATTTATGTACAGTTTAGAATATGAAATCAGAGATGGCGTTGATATAAGTTTTTGGTTTGAGCCATGACACAATTTCAAAAGGATGGCAGATGTCCACAAAGAGATTTTCTTAGCAGCCGAACAATCAGATGCAACAATTTCTCAACTGGCTAGGTGAGAAGATGGTATATTCAAAGGTTGGGCAGTAGCTGTAAATAATAAAATTCTTCAACAGCAATGGGAGATTCATTGACGACATGAAAGACATAGAAATTGGTGAAGGAAATAAACAAATCCAATGGAGATGGACAAAAAATAAGAATTTCTCAATGCATTCCATGTACCATCTTATGAAGGAGTTGAGTATCAAGGACTCTGCAGGTTGTATATTATGGAAAACGAGGCTACCAATTAAAATCAACTTCTTTAACTGACTAATGAGAAAGGATAAATTGCATACCAAAATACGTTTGGTATGTAAGGGCATCATGATTGATGAAGAGTGTAGTCTATGTAAAGAAGATGTTGAGACTCGGGATCATTTGTTCTATCATTATCCCTACACAAAGAATGGATGATACATATATTTACAACAACTGTAAGTGGAGCCATACAATATCTCACATATTCCATGGGTCATGAAGGGAAATGAGAAAAAGAAATTGTATACCAAAATACGTTTGGTATGTAAAGCATCATGGTTGATGAAGAGTGTAGTCTATGTAAAGAAGATGTTGAGACTCGAGATCATTTGTTCTATCATTATCCCTACACAAAGAATGGATGGTACATATATTTACAACAACTGCAAGTGGAGCTATACAATATCTCACATATTCCATGGGTCATGAAGGGAAATGAGAAAAAGAAATTGTTGGAAATTAGCCAACTAGCAGTATGACATTGGAGTGTATGGGGTGAGAGGAATAGGAGATGTTTCATGGGGACTTTAAAAACAACAAGGAGTCTAGCCATGTAGGCAGCTACTGCTTTTACATTTTTCATGTCTCACAAGCCACCATAGAGCCTTTAATGTTTATGATTTCACATCCCTTTGGGATGATATATTGTATCATTTCAGAATGGTGAAATGAATGCAAGGTTTCTTTTCAAAGAAAAACAGTGGTCAGGAGTATCAGAAGTATAATACTAATAAAAGAATGGTGTAATTTGATGGTATAATCAATTTCTCCAGATTAATTCATCAATGAGATGACCGTAGGGAATTCGAGGTACCTTTTCAGTTATAATAGCTGTTATGAGTCTTGCAGGAGTAACATCAAAGGCTGGGTTCCAAACTGAAATCCCAGAAGCAGCAACTTGTTTTCCTAGTCCTCCTTCAGAATGCAGCAACTCCTTTGGTGATCTTTCTTCTATAACAATTTGTTCACCCGAAGATATGGATAAATCAATGGAAGTTATGGGTGCTGCAATGTAGAATTGTATCCCATGGTGAAATGCTGAAAGAGCAACATTGTAGGTTCCAATTTTGTTCGCCGTGTCACCTGGGAAAGAATTAATGTGTACAATTAAACAACATCCATTTTTTCTGAATAAATATGGCCTACTGTAAATAAGTATGGTTCCACTTTGCTCATAGTACCATTTGCTGCAATGCGGTCGGCACCAACAACCACTGCATGGACACGCCCAGCTTTCATCAATGCTGCCACAGCAGAGTCAGCTATCAAAGTTGCAGGTATCCGGTCATGAACAAGTTCAAAGGCTGTAAGCCTGGAACCCTGAAAATCGAGCCAAAAGGTCAAAATATATACATTGAAAAGATTGCATACACCTTTACAAGTGAGGCCGACTGCAGTGTCAATAGTTTCTTGGCTAAACATTGAAGAACATTAGAACAGGATTACAGTGAAGGAGACAAGCAAAAGGTAATAAAAAAACCAAAATGTTCAGAAGTAGACAATAAGAACAAAATAATTCCGTAATAAAATGGTAAAATAATGGCTATTGGTACATGCCTGGTTGAATGGACGTGTTTCCGTGCAGAAGGCACTTTCTAGGAATCCTTCAGCCTGAACAGCACGGATAACACCAAGTGCAGTTCCATATCCAGCAGTGGCAAGACTGTCATTGGAAAAGATAGTGCAAGTATATTAATGACATACTTCTTAAAATTGACAGTAAGGATAAATTTAAGTTACTCACCTTCCAGTGTTGCAATGAGTTAAAACAGAAATTTTTTCTATTCCTTCTAGGTAGGATCGAAGAAGGTTGGCTCCATGAAACCCAATTGCTTTGTTAGCAGCAACATCATCGATAAGCATTTTTTCAGCAGCATCAATATAAACCTGACAAGCAAAAGCATCTTGGTTGATAACTGCTTATGATTTTGGAGATAGGTAAAAACATATTTGTACAGCTCAAGATATAGCTAAATACATGCAAGGCCCATAAGAATCTCTAACTATTGTGGCATGAGAAAAATAAATACAGTGAAAATTTGAAATATTTAAAAGGAACAATAATATAAAGAATAGTACTTGCAAGTATAAAGGAAATTTGCTTGGATTATGGGACCAAATCAAGACAAGAAAAATTTGAGATTTAAGTAAAGTGGCAATTGATAGATATACTAGAAGATCACTCGTAAATTTACCAAAATAAAATATGCAAGCGAAAGATTCACTTGGGCGTAATGTACCTGGCACAAGTGCCAACATAATAGGTCAATCTGCATCCACATATTTGCCTGTATATAGACCTTGACGTATTGTGTGCAATGAAGGAAACAATGAGGCACAAAAAGAAAGCAGAATAATATGGTTCTCTGCAGAGAAAACATATTACCCACCTGGAAAACAGTTTTTGCCTCAGTAGCTGTTTCTGCTGTTTTTAATACAATGCTCCGAAGCTTTTCTGCAGCATCTGAAAGATTTACAGCAGTTGGCCGACTGCCACAAACCAAGCCATATAAATATATGATGCATGCAACATTAAACAATGCAATAATAATTATAGTTAATTGTAGAAAAAAAAATCCTTTTGGCTTGTTACCAACTATCCAATGATTAGCTTTGTGCGAATCAAGAAGTAGTACCTAGAAACAAGGTATTCCAATTTTTTAATGAGGTAAGAAGCTGCATCTTCTGATGTCCCACCAAATTCAAGGTTAAATATTTCTACGGCTAGTGAGAGGGCAGCTGCTATTGCAATTGCAGGTGCCCCACGTACTACCATATCCCTTATTGAATTCCTGAAAAAGTGAGAGGCTTGTATAAGAAGAGTTTGATAGAATGAAGGACAAAGAGAATAGCATAAGATGACACCATATTCCTTATTGAGTCTCAGAAACGTGGGAGTTTACCAAGAAAGTTAGATGGCATCAAGTTCAAATAGAATAACCCACAGCAATTTAGTCATTCAATGGCATGCCCTGATTGTTGAGAGAAAATCTGATGCACAAACCAGTAGCTTTTAACTTTTATTTTCCTTTTTTCTGAAAGCAACAGCCCAGCAGATTAAATGAGAAAATGCGTCTACAGTCATGGGTTGTGACTAACATATCTTGAAGAACATATGTTTCGTTTTAATAAGAATGCATTTCCAAAATTTCTATAGGAAAAATGGCACCTTCTTTTAGAGTGAAGAAAAATGACACTTTACTCATGCATATATCATATTTTCATGAAAATTACTCAAACAGAATTGTGGTATAGTCTCCCCATGATCGAAGCATCCAGCAGCAATACCTCAAGTTAGAGAGGAGATTTAATTTCCCAGGGCTTTGATTGGGAAACATAACACAAAAACTATACACATACGGAATTAGAGAAAAAAATGAATAGGCACCACATTACTCGCTAAACACAATCAATGAGTTGTGCATTTATCGCTGTTATTCCATATTTGATCATTCCAATACTGCTGCAAGTTCCATTTCTTCAATTAAAAGCTATTAGAATTCTGGACTCTCCAATGATCAACGGATTGCAAGGAAAATACATTTAAAAATATTATTCTAAAAAGAGAAAAAAGAAACAAAACTGTCCAGTTGATTTTACCACTACGTAGCAGGTCAGGGATAAAAATAAGGATTACGCATGAGGCTAAGCTTCCAGCAGATCTTATAAAATGATGAGCAAACTATTCATTCCCTCTGTGCCAAAACGTGAAATGAGTATCATTCAAGCTACGCAGTAGTTGAGCCTTACATGCAAAACGCTGATTAATTCACCTAACTTATTCACACAAAAAATCAAAACTAAAAAAAACATCATTCTGAAAGGAAAAGAAAAACATAAAGCTAAAAACATCAAATTTAGTCGTACAAATAGTAGAAAGCAAAAAAAAAAGTAGAAGCGATCGAACTCACCATCCATCGGAGGAATCCTTGATATCTAGGTAGACAGTTTCGAGGGGAAGCCTTCTCTGCCCAACACCAAACCGAATCGACTTACGGACCAGGCAGGACAAAACAAGAGGAAGAAAGATTATAAATTTTCAGTGAAGCAAGCAGGGGGAACCTGATCGAGGAGGCGCAGGGATCCACGCTCGTAGCAGATGGACTGCAGAGAGTTGGGGGCCGCGCCGACGGAGGAACCGTTCGATTCGGCCGCCATTGTCGGAAGCCGGCCCTAAGCACACAGCACACCTCGCGAAGGAAGGAAGGAGACGGGCTCACACAATGTTCCGCAATAACCGGGCCAAAGCACGAGGAATGTATTGAGGGAAACTTCTCGTTTAATCCCCTATTTGTTTTTTTTTTATAACAATTTAATTAATATTTCCAATATATAATTGATAAGATTCTCCATGTATATATATATATATATATATATATATAACATGTGATTTTTTTAAAAAAATAAAAAATAATATTTTAAGATCTTACTGTGCTAAAAGAATATGGTTAAATAAGATGCTATGCTATGATATAAGTTACGATCTATATTTTTACTATTATCAAAATAAATGTATCTGGATGCCGCACGAATCATGCCTGCTCTCACAGTAGAGGCGTGATGATGGTAAAAGCAACAGGTTGTATGCAGCTAAAGCTGTAGACTATAAGGATATAGAAATTGTTACTAGCTTTACTGCGCAGATCTCTTCTTTACCAACAAAATAAACATATCATCATCCTACGTGAGTTTTACTATGCAGGCTTATTTATTTTAGCTCATCAAAAACTGAACTTGATGGTCCCAGTAGCTAGGGTTGTTCCTTTTTTTTTGTTTTTATAAATCTCTAACTCACAACCTCATCAAATTTAGGTCTTTGATATATCTTGGTCTGATTATTTGAGCATAGATAGATATTCTGATTTGTTTCTATTTCCGTTGGGATAATATTGTGATATGTTTTCATTATGACACCTTACATTTCAAAATCTAATTTATATATCCTCCTCTCTCTCTGACTTTACTTAAATATCAACCAACTCAAGTTAAATTAATCTACTACGAACTAGTTCAACTTAACACAACCTAAACTCAACATCATCTAATCTAACTCAAGGTAAATTCTTTTCATATTGTTGCTATGGGTTTTGGAACACATGAAGATGTTGTAGTCCTTTTCTTGTTTTCTGGTTACCGTGAAACTTGTTGAATGCATGAAGCAGGATAACTAGGTAAATGGGACGCTGTAAAATTGCATGAATGATTGAGAGAACAAGCTGTGCTGCTATAATTAAATGTCGTTGAGGATAAACTGCTGAGAAAATGCATATGCTGAGTTTCAGTTGAGTTGATTTGATTTTGACAGTTGCAGTGATAACTGATCGTGTAGTTAAATCAGTAATGGAGTTGATGTTGTTCTCTTAAAGTTTTGCATGGTTACACACTGTTACTAAACTGTAGAAATGAAATGGAGTGGACAAAGTACACATGGAATAGAAATAAGGTATGGGTTGAATAGGAGCTCGCGGTTGAAGATAAATGGATAGAATTAGTTGAGTTGTGACGGCTTTAGGTAGAGAAGAGTGAAGAAGAAGAAGATTGGGGAACTTTCACAGTAAGGTTGGGGTATAGTTCGAATTATGTTGTTGAGTCATGTTCTGTTAAAGGTGAGGGAATGATGAATGATAGAGTGAATGATTTCAGTGAAGTGGTACGGTGGAGAAGGGTGAAGGATGCTGTTAATGTGGGTCGTGGGTTGCTGTGTAGTAGTAATGGGAGATAATAGGTATAGAAAATGAAAGGGGTTTGGCTGGGAATGGATAATGTTAAATATGCAGTACCTGGGGGTACCTTGTAAATGGAAGGATATGGATAGGCTTGAGGTGCATGGAAGAAGGAATTCTATGGGAATAAAGGGATTTAAGTGCTGAGTTGTTACTGTTTTATTTCTAGGTTGTTTGCTTTTCTTGCTTGTTCACTGTGATCATGATTGAGTTGGTCTTGAGGAGCGCCTATTTATAAAATTTTAGAATATTAAATTTTATCATGAAATTTATACAAATGAAATGAAAAATCTAACAATGCAAATAGATCACAATTTAAATATTAGGTTGGTCCAATCATTGACAAACTAAATCATGGGGCTTACCCATTCGGCTGAATTAAACTAACTTAACTAGGATTTAAAAGAATGACTCAAATTAACTCTTCAATCGAGATCGATAATCTGCATAACCTAGGTTTACCAATTTAAGGAATTAAGCGATGAGTTCAAGTTTAAGGTGGCGAACTAGCCAATCAATCAGCTTATTGTACACAAAGTGTACACTCCTCTAGTTAGCACAATTAGATTATATATAAAAAGATTATAGGTTCAATATTCATAGTTTTAAAAAAATCAGCCTGTCACTACTAACTTCTTCTTCGTGAAGCCTGTCACTACTAACTTCTTCTTCGTGAAGTTCTTTATGCAAGCAACATTTGTGACAATCCACCCTATGTTGTCATTGATGATATTCCAACCTCTCCAAGATACAACATTGTATGAGCCTTCGAAACTATTTGAAATAATCAAATTAAATTTTTGGAGTCGATTTAAGGGAGAAATCATGGATGAAACGATGTTGACAAGAATGACATTATTAGATGCTTTCTCTAGCGATTATTAGCAGCATAAGGTGAGATAGGTGATAAACTTAGTACCAATAGATTCATCCAATGAGAATGACCAATTAGCATGAGAATTACAGCTGATTGGTTGATATGTGGCTAACGCCAAGAGAATCTCAAATTTGAGAGTTTCGCTGGTAAGTGGAATCCGATAGAATTGAGTTATTGACAAGCCTGGGCAAATGTGATATTAGAATTCTGATGAGGAGAGTGATTGA
Source organism: Thalia dealbata (assembly GCA_030544415.1). NCBI lineage: Eukaryota > Viridiplantae > Streptophyta > Magnoliopsida > Zingiberales > Marantaceae > Thalia > Thalia dealbata. Next base: position 17,996,649 of record CM060460.1, read on the forward strand.
TTTATATTTTATTGATGCTCATTAGAGAACCTCATTAGTAAGGATTCGATGAACTTTTTGATAAATTTTTTAACGAACTCTAGAGAAAAATTATGGTGATTGTAGGAATCATTCTAAGATTAATGGTGAAGTCGGATTCAAAGAATTATTAATCTAAAAATAATTAAAATATTAAAATAAATTTATAACTAGGCATGCTTATACGACTTCACATGATAATCACAAAAGGCAAGCATAATATTAGTATCGGGTGGTTGTTTATTCTCCAGGTAGAATAGATAAAATAATTCTCAATGTTTAATTTAGAAAAACTAGATATTAATCATACTTAGTCAATAGCTGTTTGACCTATGTTCAATTTGTTATTATAAATGATCTTTGAATGATATACTATATCTACAATTGATCCTATGAGTTTGGATGCTATGTTGTTACTATGAGAATGAGACCAAAAATCTTAAAAAGTAACTCATATTGATCCGATGTTGATTTGATTCTTTATGTTAATATATACACCTCTTTCATGAAAATTAGAGATATGAATCTTCTTGTTACATGTGAAGTCAATCTCTTTGCTTTATCTTTAGATGCATTTGACTAGGAGATAATGAATACTAATAAGTGCTAGTGATACTATCATTACAGTTATGTTATGATATACTAGCACTCATATGGGCTACCTGTGTAAAGGTAGTATGAGATGAAAGTGTAGCTCACTAGGATTGATAGTTAGATAAGTCTTGGTCAATGGATTTATTGCTGGACTAACTATGGATCTATCAGGTAATTAGGTATAATGGCAACTCAGAGGGAAATGAGGCTTATACTATCTTATTGTTACTTTTACTTAAATACTTTATAGTAATTGCTGTTGATTATGCCAACCTTAGATATATTCTTGTATGATTCTTCAGAGTGTTCCTCTTGTTTGAACCTTCCACATGGCTAGTTAAATTTCTTTGTACTAACATACGCATTCATTCTTTTGAAAACTAGCGGTACAGTGAGAAATATACCCTAGAAGACTTTTTATTATATATGAACTCAGTTCTTCTAATTTATCTTTGGATACAGATGACTAGGAGATAATTAGATACTTATAGGTGCCAAGGGCACTGTCACTACAATAATATTATGATATATTAACACTTCAATGGAGTACCTACGTAGAGGTGATGTGGGATAAAAATGCAGGTCACCCACCAGAATGAATAGTTAGATAACTCTTGGTCTATAGATTTATCATTGGACTAATAATAGATCTACCAAGTAGTTAGGTCTAGTAGATAACTCAGGAGGAAATGGTTGCTATATTGATTAATATTTTCTCCTAAGGTGATAATTATCTGAAGTAAATATTGTTGATTATGTTAGTCCTTAATATATTTTAATGTGATTTTTAAGTGTTCCTTATACTTTGACCTTCAACATAATTAGTAGTGTGAGATTTGTGTTTTTGCATTAAGGATAATTTTGTAATATAATAATAGGAAAGACTTATTTGTAAAATTATATAAATTTTTTAAGTATGAAATTTTGATGTGAAAATTATACCATCAGATAGGATTTTTGATAAGGAATCTAACGGCATAGACGGATCATAATTTGGACGTCGTTTGATTGGTCAAATCGATGAATCAAGGATTCATCCAAACGGACGGTCCAGATTTAATCTTAGATTTAAGATTTTAATTAATTAATTTATAAAAATTATATTTTTCTTCCTACCGATCGCTAGAGCGCTCCTCTTCCCTCTCCTTCACGCGGCAACAACGGCGAGTTCGTCTCATCACTTTGTCGATGACGATTGGACCATCTCCCGATCGAATTTTTCAATGAAATTTGTACTATAACCTCAGGTGAGCTAGGAGAATACTTTAGAACCATAAATTTCAAGTTTTGGTTCAGATTTGAGGAGAAAAAAAGGAGAGAAGTGGCAGCGGTGAAAGTTCGTCGCCCGAGCTTGCTCCGGCGATTGCCGGCCATTCTGGCCGCAGGACTTCACAAAATTGGTATCTATGGCTTCTCCTCGACGAGAGTTATCTATTGGTACCAGAGTGGAGGGCAGCTGGCCGCCGGCGAGCTAAAAACCCTAACTTAGGGATTTCGCCTAAATTGATTTAATCGGTGAAATTGAGCGCGTATGAGCTATAAAAATTGGGGCAAATATGATTTTTGGAATCCTCATGAAGAGAGCTTTCGATTGGTACCAATATTGGGGCTGATCGAAGAACTTCGCCAGCGAGGGTTCCGACGAACTTTCCGGCGAGTCTCCGGCGGGTTTCCGGTGAACTTTCCGACCAACTCGAGATAAAAAAATAGGGTAAATCTAGAGAATATTCTAAGAATGTTGATGAAGACGGATTTGAAATTTTTTTATCGGATTGAGAATTAAAATTCGTTGAAATATTCACAGGAAATGTGATAAGCAAGCACGAGGATACGAACGATTGCAATACGAATTAAAACGTGCTTACGACAATAGGATCAGGTGAGTGTTTATTCTCTGGGCAGAATAAACGGGATAATTCTCAATGTTTAGTCCAGGAGAACTATATCCATTTGATTAGATATGCTTGGTATTTCTTTGGACTCTCCTGCTAGTTAATATAATCCTGATTATGATTATATTTGAGTTGTGAATAATCTTGGTTATCCATGCTTCTTGATACGAGCTATTCATTGCTATTATTCCTAAGCATGATAATATGCTTTTGTTGATTTCCAATCTAGCATATGCGTCTGTTTAATTATTCGTGATATTATTTTGCTTATGAAATGCATATGGCTAGGACGATACAGTATTGGATAGTGCTAAAGACACTTTCACTGTAGTGATATGTTATTACATTATTAGCACCTCTATGGGCCACCTATTTAGAGGGGCATGGGGAATAGTGCTCGAGGTCAGGATGGGAGACTGGGATACTCCTAACTGGTTTTTACTCTGGACTAGCTATGGATACCGGGTAGCGAAGTCCAGTGGGCAACCAAGGGGGAAAGGGGGCTTTGTTTATCTATTCTTGTACTTCTACTATAATTTGGGTACCTTATGATTTATGATTCCTCCCCCTGAGGTGACAGTTATCTGCAGCAACTGAATTTGATTATGTCAGCCCTGGAGACAGTCTCGTATGATTCTTGATTACTCTTTTTGATTGACTATTGCACACGAATAGTCAGATTATCATATTCGCTAGGTATTTTGTATAACCTCGGGCATGTGCCCATTTTGATTATAAATTCCTTGTATATAAGTGTGTGTCACTGTAGTAAAGATCTAATTTTAAGAATATATACTTTTAGAGTTATATTGATCTGTTATTCAGGTTCTCTCCTTCCATAAATAGAGGTGATATACATCAGGTACGCTTAGTGGGTTCCCATATAATTTCGGAGGTAAACGGGGCTATATGTGGAGTTCACTGCGGTCTGCCACGTGGCTTAGGGGAAGGTACGGAGCGTGACAAGTAGGATCTCATTAATTTATTTTTTTATAGAACTTAATGAGTCTTGAACCCAAAACCTCATGATCCTCCCGTATAGAGCCCAATTACTCTAACTAGAGGGATGTACTCTTTGTGTACCTCATTAATTTATTATTAATTCTCAATTTTATAGCATTTTTTTATCTAACTCAATGAGTACGAGGTTACTCGCTCATTTGGAAAAACTCATTTGTTATTCTTCAAGATCTCAACAAGAGAGGAACTTGTACATATAGGCGAGTATTATGGTGCTCGATTATGAAACATAGAGAATAACCATCTTTATTTTGCATTAATAAAGATCCACAGCATAGATGTTTAATATGTCTTTACGTATGAGTTATTTTTTGATTACATTATTTATATCTATTAAAGTTTTACTACACTAAAGCTTTGATTTAGTTTTTGAAATGTTATATTATCATGATGACATTCCAAACACGATTCATATCCTAGATATAAAGAGGGATCTACATAGGTATGTTCAATGAGTTCCTAAGTAATTTTAAGGGTAAAGTAGATTTAAATGCGGAGTTCATTGTAGTTTATCATATGCCAAAAGGAAGGTTTGCAACGTGACATGGGTAAAATCAAGTAGATGAAAAGAATGCAAAGTAAGCTTAACTTGAACTATTATAAAAAGATTGATATTCCTATTATTATTTTACTTGTTATTTTTGCCCTCTAAGGGGCTAGATTGGTATCTTAAATTCCTAACAAGCACTTATTTTATGAGCTTGATAATAAACTTGATAAATGAGCAAAAATATTTTTGCTTATTTTTATAGAAATATTCAGTATTTGCTTTGCGCCCTCACTACAAGGGGTAAAGTCTAGTTTGGATGAGGTACCATCGCTTTCTTTTTAATCTAGGATGAGGCATCATAATGTAGATTCTTATCACCTCCTTTGGTTAGACCAATTGAATTCTAAATGAGAAGTTGTAGATTTAATACTTATCAAATTCAAAAAAAATATAGATAGATTCTTATCACATAATACATCGTGTCATTAGGTTAATTTTTAGGGCAAAATTTTTCGTCCAAATTAATCTCTATTGTTGTATGACACCTGAGGAAGAGTGCTACAAGTATGCCTCAACTCTATTTGGAAACTTGCTGAGTTGAGGTTTACGGAAGCTAGATCTCCTTGAAACCTCTAACGAACACCATACAAAATCATAGTAAACACACAATTTTGAGGGAAAAGGTAGTTCTCTTGCACTAATAAAACCCCACAAAAGAATTAAATAAATCATTAATCACAAGTTTACAGCAGATGCCATCTGTGAACAATCTCACCGCTGACGCCCACACCCTCACACGACTTGCCACAATTCGATAAAGTTGTCACTCTCAAACCCTCACAAAAGCTCTCTCTTACTTGCTGTTATTCGAAAGGAAGAACCCTAACTCAATGTCCTAGCTAAGGTTTCAAAATACCAGCCGCCATCCCTTCAATGGAAGACATCCATAGAGTCTAGGAGCCGATCGCCATCTCTGTATTAGAATTGGAAATGGTAGTATCGAAGGTTGGAGTCGAATTCGTAGATTGTAAGGTCTTCAATAACTCCGGTCAGAGAAACAACTTGCCCTACCAATATCAAGTGTCGCCACACTAGCTTCTATCTATCACCATGTCAGCAGCCAAGTGGAGTTAACTGAACATTGAATAAGCAGGTTGCTGAGTTGTTCATCCTACCATTGAAGACTCCAAGTTGACTCAATCTAAGTTGATTTGGACGAAGTCAAATGCACCCATACTTGAGTTTAACTTGACCAAAACTAGTTAAACATAAAGCCACTTATTCCTGAACATTATTGAAGTGAAGTTGCTACCATTGTAGCTGAACATGGCGCTAAAATATATTCAGTTTTGCACACTTCACTCCAACTCCAATTACTTCCCCACTCCCATGTCCATGCGGTAATGAATTGCCACCGGAGAACATTTGAAGGGATCATCGGTCACAGCTTTTAACACTAAACTCAGATTCCTACGGGATCTATTACTATTCATAGCATCACAACTGCTGCAGTGTTTTCGATACATATCTCAATTTCATCTCAATTGATCTAAAATTTTGCAAACTCATTCCTAACTAATAGACCCATATCCATGTGAAAGATCGTCTTTATCAAATCTATCTAGATTGACTGCAGCAACACTTAATGTCCACTGCTGAAACTAAACATTCTTGAACATTGGGCGGAATGTTATTTTAAAAAAAACATTGGAGGTGGAGGACTCTTGCGATACGCGTGTGGGCTTCGTCGCCACACCCCGTTGCTCTCTCCATTACTCTTTCTTTCATCCGGCTGAAGAATGTTTTAAAATAAGTAAGGAAAGAGTAATTTTTGTGTGGCTACGTGGGGAGAGCGACGAGATGTGGTGACGAAGGCCACACGTGTATCGCAAGAGTCCTCCACGTCTTGCTTGGTCGGCCGATCTCAGCAGGAAGTTGCTGCGTTCGATTTCATCTCCAACGCAGCAAACAGGGAGGGGATGATTTTTTATTATTAAGACCTAAAAGGACGGAACGAAGAAGGTGACACTGAACTGGAATCCTAAACGCTCCGTCTAAATTTCAACAAACGACAAATTATTATTATTATTATTCCGGTGGGAGTTCTTCATCCAGCTTCCATTTCGAAGGCCCTATAAATTTTTCGATCCCTTCTGCTGCGGTGAGAAAGCTGCTCGCTCTTCTCCGTCTACTTTTGGTTCGAATTTAGCGAGGTGTCGAATTGGTGCCTTTTCCTTTTATTCGTCCAGGTTCGAGATTTATAGAGAGAACGCTCGAAAGGACCGGATTTTTTATGGAGTTATGCTCGACAAAGATGTCGATTACTTCCGACTTGTCGCGGCAGTTCTTGCCCGGATGGAGCTGCCATATCTCCAGCTGCAGCAGCATCACTGTGCCGCAGACGAGGCGCAGCAGCAGGAGGCCGTCGGTTCGCTTCCCGTTTGTCGCCGCCGCGGCTACCTCTTCCGGGAAGATGGTCCCGATCTCTCGGCGGAACGAGCCGGCTGAGAAGATGACCAGCGCCATGGAGCAGCTCGACATCGAGCGCGGCGTCTGCATCCCCTTTCGGAAGTACACCCCTGAGACGGTACGCACACTTAGCATGGCATTTCTTTCCCCCTTTTTCATCTCTATGGTGTCGCAGGTTCGTCTTTGTAAGGAGAATTCAACTGTTTTAGGTCAGGAACAAGGTTCTGGAATCCAGAGGGTCGATACTTTCTCTTCTCGGGCGCGGCGTGGAGATAGTCTGGAACTTGGGCCTCTACTGGTCTGCCCTCACCTACGATTGCTTGGTCGGTAGGGACGAGGAAGTCGTCCCTTATCGCGCTCGGCAGCTTCGGAAGCTTCTCTGCGATCTTGGCCCGTCCTTTATCAAAGCCGGTCAGGTCAATGCCTCTTCTGTTTCTTTGAGCCCTCATTTGTTGATTTGAGGTTTTTGATAAGTAGCTGATTGATGGCATTGGTCGTGCAGGTGCTAGCAAATCGACCTGATATAATCCGAGAAGATTACATGAATGAGCTCTGTATTCTTCAAGATGATGTTCCTCCTTTCCCTAATCAGGTAGGGATATTTGTCGCCGCTACGGTAGTGTGGTTTTTGATTCGTCAGGACTGATGATGATTTTGAGGCTCCGAGTTAACTTGCAGGTGGCATTTGCGATTATTGAGGAGGAGCTCGGGCAACCTCTTGAAAAAGTCTTTAGTGCAATTTCATCGCAGACGATAGCTGCTGCCAGCTTAGGTCAAGTTTATCGTGCCACTCTCCGGGAAACTGGGGAGGAGGTTGCTATCAAGGTTTGGAGACTACCGACTAAACACTATCTTATTAACCATCATAACTGAAGAATTAGCTGATATTTACTTTTTTTAAAAGCCCTCGAACCATCATATCAAGGTTTATAGGCAAAAATTACTTTTGTTGGTTAATATCTATTCTTGCTACGCTGGCAAAATGAGCTGATATTTGGATTTGGAAAACAACAAAACGTAATTTATCACGGAGAAATCAGATTTCACTTCTGTGTTCTTGATATCTTTGTGAACCATCCTTTTCATGTCAAACTTTATTCTGTAACATGTTGTGACATCTAATCCCAAACTACTTTCAAATTTTTTTTCTGAAATTAATAATTAACTGTACCTGATTCAGTGTAATTTTTAAGTATTTTAAATCTCCTAATTTTGAACAACTGGTGTGATCTTCAGGTGCTAAGGCCTCAGATAGAGCCGATAATTTACAGAGATCTTTTCCTCTTTCGTACTCTTGCTTCGTTCTTGAATGGTATTAGCCTGCAGAAACTAGGCTGCAATGCGGAGCTTATAGTTGATGAATTTGGTGAAAAGTTATTGGAAGAACTTGACTACACTCTTGTAAGTTTTCTTGAGACTGAGTTTAGCTTTTTGTACTTGATTTTTCTTCCTTCACATTTAACCAATAACATCTTTAGCACTCAAAGAAAATAAAATTTTTTTTGAATCTAATAACTTTAGTAGATCTTAATTTTTTTATATACTAGAGCAAGCATGTTTTTCCTTTAGAAAAAGTATATCTGAATTTGGTATTTCATCAACTGCTTTTGATTTGCTCTATCCATTCAAGGATTCCAAACCTTTTTCTGCAATAAAAGCCTGCAGTTTAACTATAGTGTTGCTTAAAACAAATAATGCAGACTTTGTTTTTAACAAAAGGATGCATAAAGCTGGCATTAATCCTTGATATGCATTTCATACAGGAAGCTAGGAATATTGAGGATTTTCTGGAGAATTTCAAAGATGATCCAACTGTGAAGATCCCAGGGGTTTATAAACAATTTTCTGGCCCGCGTGTTTTAGTAATGGAGTGGATTGATGGGATTCGATGCACTGATCCTCAGGTAATGTGTAATAAGGAATTTTGTCCATTGATGCATTGGTTTATTTCAGCTGAACTTGTGGAAAGTTCATTACTCTAAATGAATAACATTGAAAAAGATGCACATTTATCTGGCATTAATATCTTATACATACAATTTATTTTTTTGTGAATTCAGGCAATTAAAGAAGCAGGTATTGATGTAAGTGGGTTTTTGACTGTTGGCGTCAGTGCCGCTTTGAGGCAGTTGCTAGAATTTGGGTTATTCCATGGTGATCCACATCCTGGAAATATTTTTGCTATGCGCGATGGACGTATTGCTTATGTTGACTTTGGGAATGTGGCTGTGCTTAGTCAAGTGAGTGAGAAATATAGTTGCAAGCTTTTCTTTCTGTAATGATCAATGCTGGAATTTTATAGGAAAATAAGATAATTTTAATGAGTTAATATATTTCTGATACAAAATTGGAAAATGTAGTTTCACTCCTTTCCGTGCCTTTATGTCAGGTTCCTCTTCTTTTTGTGACTCTTGCTGAGATGATGGCCAACAGAAAGTGCCCTTTTTTTAAGAGAAAAAGATTATTTGTTTATAGAGTAACTCTATCTTATCATGGGACTCTTTCTACTTAGGTGAAACTTGCCGTAGGTTTCTTTGTTTTCCTGATTTGTCATAGAAACGCTTGTTTTTTAAAGTGTGCAACCCTGCACATTCACATGGATTGATACACAAAGATGAGATATCTGGAGAACAGACATACCAAAGATAGTCATAGTATGTTGTGGCAAATCATATTTGTTTTTTGAAAGGGTACAAACATATATTTGTCACTGTGTTGTGTTTTTCTTCTAGCTCTTAGTTCTTGGACCAAAACTTAGATACATAAAAGTAAGTGCCATGGATGTGATATTTGGTACTCTGATGGCTTCAGAATAAACTACAGGAAGTACCTCTACTGTCATTTATCAAGTATGACAAAACCTTTGATTGGGGTCATCTAAAGTGAACTTGCAGTGGAGGTCTATTTATCAGTATCCACTAAAACCTCTTTACATCCTGTTCTGGCCCAGTCATTATCAAGGGAGGTGATTTGTGGATATTGGAAGAGTGTTTCGGATTAATGGTACAAAACTTAAGCCATCAATATTAGGAAATATGACTGTAGACAAAATATAAAGCCAAGGTAGCTGTATCTATCAAAAAGTTGCATAGCATGATTAGACCTGTACTTCACTTTAGAATTAAGCATGACATGTAATGAAAGATAAACTAGTTCCATTGAACATGAATTTCACTTTGCTGAAATAGCAAAAACTTCTACCTGCATGAAGATTTTGGAGCAGAAATATCCATTGTGGTGAAGAAACAGTTTAACCTGAGTCAAAAATTAACACAAACATATACCTCGTAGAACATTAGCTCCTTGAATTCTAGCTCTATGCTTGTCCAAGCAATTGGAAACTCCCTAGGAAAATTATTCTGCACATATACTCTGTTTGAATAGACTTATAACATTGAATATGTTTTATTATTTTTTTCTTGTAGTTTTCACATCTTCCAACAAGAACTTTGTTCTCCTCTGACTTATTTCGTAGGGCTGACTGTCTATTTCCACCTATTCTTTGGTTTCAGCAAAATAAGCAAATCTTGATTGATGCTGTAGTCCATGCTGTCAATGAGGATTATGCTGAGATGGCAAATGACTTCACTAGGCTTGGTTTCCTTGCTAGTGGAATCGATGTCTCTCCCATTGTTCCAGCTTTAGAAGCAATCTGGCAGAACTCTGTTGGTAAAGGATTATCCGACTTCAATTTTCGAAGTGTCACTGGTATAGTTTCTAACCCTGTAGTTTGTTCAAAATAGTTTTTCAAATTTTCTCAACTGATGCATACATGCATCAATCATGGTTTTCTTTGGCTGAGTTTTTGCTTTTCCTTCGTTAGGATACTATGTGATTATCATGTTTATAAATGATTAAATTATCTCTCTAGATTGAGTATGTACGAATGCTTCGAATGATATAAAAATCCAATAATCTTTGGACCACCCTCTCTTTGACAATGTTAAACCCACCTTGTGTAAAATAGAACACACAAAACGTTTTAGCATGACAATCTAGAATGGCAGGTTGCAGATAACCATACACCCTTATCCGTTTTTGGTCCTTCTCCATATTGTGTCCACTCCATGTAAGATAATTCTGATGCATGAATGGATAAAGCTTCTCCCAGCTCCTGATTGCACCATAAAGTGATTTAGCTGCGTTTTTTATTTAACTGTGAGCTGGGGACAGGAAAATTGTAACCAATCACTTTTTGACCTTCAATGGGATTATAATTGAAAGAAGATGAAAGAAAAATGTTGTATTCCCATTCTCTTGTGTACAATAGGTACACAAAGTCTCTTCATCTCCCATAGTGAATTCACCGAGGAACTAGCAAACTGATCAATTAATTGTCATTACTTCCATATTTACAGCTAGCTAAACATGAAAATTCTAATTCTAACATTTCCCGGCAAGCTGGTGCATACATGTCATATGCATTCAGCTTGTTGCAAATATCAACTATTTGTTTGACCTTGCAACCACTTTTTGTTTCTTGCTTTTCCATGAGATGAGATTTCCCCCAATGAAAAATACAATACCCTGAGGTAGACTTCCTATCAATTGGTGAACTTGCACAATCTGCATCTAGGTTTCATTTCCATGCACAATGCAGAATGCACCATTTCTTACTGTTATGCATGATTTACAAAAACTTGATACTCATAACACTCGTTGTATGCTTAATCTTTTCAGACCTAATTGACCAATTTCTCATTCTCTCTCTCTCTCTTTCATCAAATATAAGTTTTATGTTTTGCTCAATGGTGTCGTATGCAACAAATATTTCATTAAACTGTAGCAGGATCTCTTCTAAGAACATTTTGCTTACCTGATTTACCAAAATACCTGCTCGTTTATTGCTGCTGTAAACATTGTGATCTTGGTAATGTACTCAATTCACCCGTAACCTACTGGGTAAAAATTTGCAGACTTGTTGGTGAAACTTCCAGTTTTGATGATTTTCAGCATTGAAGTTATACAAAATTCACTTTACATTCATTGATTATACAGTGTTACTTTGCATAAATCTCTTCCAGGGAAGTTCAATCAGCTTGTCTACAACTACCCAATTCGCATACCAGAAAGATTTTCACTTGTTATTCGTTCTTTGCTTACCCAAGAAGGAATTTGCCTCACACTTCAGCCTGATTTTAAATTTCTTGAGGTAAAATAAGTTATCTTGACATTGAATCTTGATTGTATCTTTTGAAAATTTGTATGAACTACTTTTGGAGAATACTTTTGTCATAGGTTGCGTATCCGTATGTGGCAAAGCGCCTTTTGACTGATCCAAATCCTGCTTTGCGTGAACGCCTTATACAGGTTAGCTGCTCATGATTCTTGCTTGTTAGAAATAGCATGTAAATGTTGGGATAACCTGTCGCAATCAGAATAAGAGACAACTGATACAGAACAAGAAGAGACAGGGAGAAAGTTTAGAGAAGGGGAGGAGATGAGGGAGAAAGAGAGCCAATAGAAGGGGAGGAGGAGATGAGAGAAGAAAGATAGGAGACAAAAATTGGACAAAGCGAGCATGAAGCTTTATGAAGTACCAACCAGAGAGTGCCAAATGTCTCTTCTTCTTTTTTCGAATTTGCCAAATGTCTCATGCTAGTAGTAAAACAATTATAATAGAGATGATTTGAACAAATCACCCTCATCTATGCCACATAGTACTCTTTGGATGGTGCTTTATAAAGCTAGTATGAAGTAATCAATTCACAGTACTTATCCCTTTGGGGACACATCCGATATCTCATAATAATTTCCCTTGATTGTCAAAGAGGGTACATATTTATAGTCCAAAACTCCCATTGTGAATCCCATTTGGGCTATGTTTGGTAGGGGGGCATTGGAAGTTGGTTTTCAAATCTAACCTCACTTTAAGTAGAAGTTATAAATCTAGCATGAAGCTAGCCTAATTCTTACTATACTGTGTTTTATAGTAAATTTTTTCTGTGGTTTCTCCACAGGTTCTGTTTAAAGATGGAGCTTTCCAGTGGAAAAGACTTGAAAATCTCATAGTTCTCGCGAAGGAAAATGTGGCTAAGATGAACAGCAATCCTGCATTACAAAAGAAGAGCTCGTTAGTAGCATGATTCACACATGTTTGTTTACTGTTTCCATTTATTTTTATGTCTAATTACCTTATTTTCAACATTTGTTCAGTCGAAGTTCCAGGAGCTTACAAGTTGAGAAGAAATTGGACCTCACAGATACCATAAAGGATGGTGCACGTATGTTCCTGATTGATGCTGGGATTCGGCGCCAACTCATCATGGCTCTAACCGAAGACTCCAAGCTTCATATTCAAGAGGTTTGTAATATATTCTTCTGTGAAGTACCTTATGGGATATATAACCAGATTTACTGTGTTGCATGCACGGAAACCATAAGTTCAATAAGAAGAAAGAGGAAAACAATATAAACTTAGATGCACACCAATGAAATATGTATGGTTAAGCAGAAAACTAAGTGAAGAAGTTGGTACCTGACTAGCTATGTTACTAGTACAAAAAATTAGCAGCTCAAAGTGCAAATATGATTGATCCTTATTGAATGAATTTTATTCATCGGAAGCACATCTTATGATTTCCCGTTGTATTTAAACCTTCAATTCACTGTTCACTTTCTCCATTTGAGTTAGTAATGTGGACAAATCGATGGTCACTCCACATAGTTCAGCCAAGTGATCATCAGATTGTTTTAAGGTCATGTAGTTATTGCTCATCTCATCTTTGCTAAGAAAGATCATATGTTGATCCAAAAGGAAAGAATACTTATCCATGCACTAAAATTTGCAATTTTCTTATTAGTTAGTGCTGATCTAGAAAACCCCTCTTACCTATATTGTCCTCAAAGTGGGAATTTTACTTATGCTGTACTATTTTTTTTATTTAATTAGATCTACTGATAACAGTAGTTCCTTTTTCCTCCAACTCTAGTCCACTGAAATGTCTCTTGTTGCATTTGTTAGCTTGTAGATGTATATAGGTTGGTTGAGGATCAGATAGATATACCTTCAGTAGCTTTGGAGGTCCTGCAAGGTGAAATATCTGCCACTGTTACCAAATTCGCTTCAACAAAACTCATGATCTTCGTGTTTACTTGATTCTAGCTAACAAGTTGTTACATTTTTCGTTGATGCAGACTTGCCGAATGTAACACGGGATTTGATGCTTTCGTGGAGTGATTCCGTACTATCAGACAGGTGATCATGGCGATATTTTGACAAGTTCCAGCCGGATCTTGCCATGCCCCAAAGTTTTGATATATACCGCTTAACCTCTCATTGCAAAGCTTTGCAAGTGTATATTGTGAATCCCATAGGATGCAGGATGTAATTTTACTATAAATATATCAATCCAAATAAAGCTATTTTTTTGTGACAGAATTCATGTGTACAGACAAGACACAGATGAAATATACAGAGGAGCTATTTGTGTACGACACTTGATTTTTGATTAAGGGTAATTGAGAAATAGTATGTTATTTGGAGGATTTATTTGTAAAAAAATTTTATAAAGGACTTAGTTTTAAAATTACATGTGAAGTTTTTAGTATGTATAATTTGAAAATAAAAATTATAGCATGAGATAGGATTTTGGATTTAAAATCTAACGTTACAAAAAAACTTAATTCGAATATTATTAGATGGGTCAAATAGTTAAATCAAATTTAAACTTAAGTGGACCCGTGAGATATGTATTTTTTTATTAAGGGTAATTATTATGTAATAGATGTAATATATGGTAAGTTTGAGGGATTTTATGAAAAAATTAATGTGAATGACTTATTTGTAAAATTATATAAAATTTTAAAGTATTAGATTTTGAATTTGGATGTCGTTTGATTGATCAAATTATTAAATCAAGAATTGATTGAAAACGAACAAGATCAAATCAGGTGAACGACCATGATTAATCTGAAAAAAATAAATCGACATTAAACTTTTAATTATTTATTTTCAAAAAAAAAAAACCTTTTCTTCCCACTGCTCGAGCTCTCCTCTCTCCTCCGTTCCCGCGGTAGCTTCGTCCCCTCACCTTGTCGACGACGCTTCAGCCATCTCTGGCAGAATTTTTCGACAGGATTTAAACCACTAGATTAGGTAAGTGAGGAGAACACAATAGAGGTATTAATTTAAAGTTTTGGTGAAGATTTGAGGGAGAAAATTTGGGTTTTGGCGTCGGCGGTGAAAACTCCATCGCCGGAGTTTTTCGGGCGATTACCGGCCATTCCGGTTACGAAACTTTGCAACTTGGTACCTATGACTTCTCCTCGACGAGAGCTATCCATTGGTACCGGAGTTGAGGGCTATTGGCCGCTGGTTGGCCACCAACGAGCTAAAAACCCTAACTTAGGATTTCGCCTAAATGGATTTAATCGGTAAAATTGATCGCGTATGAGCTATAAGAATTGGGGCAAATATATTTTTGGAATTCTCATGAAGAGAGTTTTCGATTGGTACTAATATTGGTGCTAATCGAAGAACTTCGCTGGCGAGGGTTCCGACGAACTTTCCGGTGAGTCTTCGACGAACGTTTCGGCGAACTCGAGATAAAAATTAGGGTGAATCTAGAGATCATTCTAAGAGTGTTGGTGAAGACAGATTTGTAAATTTATTACCTAATTGAGAATTAAAATTTGTTAAAATATTCATAGAAAATTTGATAAGTCAGGTCACAATTAAAATTCGTTGAAATATTCACAGAAAATTCGACAATCACGATACGAGTTAGAAGCGATTACGACAATAGGATCAGATGAGTGTTTATTCTCTGGGTAAAATAGATGGGATAGTTCTCAATGTTTAGTCCAGGAGAACTATATCCCTTTGATTATTACAAATGTTATCATTTGGCTCTCTTGCTAGGTAATATAATCCTAATTATTATTATAAATAAGTTGTGAATAATTTTTGATATTCCTGCTTGATGATATAATCTATTCGTCACTCTTGTTCCTCGATTCATTATAAGCATGAAAATATAGTTTTGTTAACTTCCAATCTAGCATATGCATCTGTTTAATTATTCGTGATACTATTTCATTTGTGGATGCATATGACTAGCATTATATTATATTGTAGTGATAGGATATTATATTATTAGTACTCCCATGGGCCACCTATTGAGAGGGGTGTGGGGGAATAGTGCTCGAGGTCAGGATGGGAGACTGGGATACTTCTGACTGATTTTACTCTGAACTAGCTATGTATACTAGGTAGCGAGGTCAAATGGACAACCCACGAGGAAAGGGGGCTTTGTTTCTCTATTGTTACGCTCCTATTTTGATTTGGATACCTTACGATACATGATTCCTCCCCTTGAGGTAACAGTTATCTGCAGCAACTGTATTTAATTAAGCCAGCCCCAAATATAGTCTCGTGTGATTCTTGTTTACTTTTTTTGATTGGTTATTGCATTCGAATAGCGAGATTATCTTGTTCTTGAGACTTTGTTATTTTATGTTCTCGGTTTTACATTATTTTCTATCAAACTTTCTAGGTACGACGTTACTCACCCCTAGGAAAACTCATTTTTATTTTTAGGATCACTGCAGGAGAGACTGATAGATATCGTGGCGTATAACCAGACACCTAATTTCTGAAAGATAGGACAATTATACCTTTGTTTTGTTTGGATATGGAGATCCACTAGCTAAGTATTTTATATAACCTTGGGCATGTGCCCCATGTTGATTGTAAATTATTTGTAAATAAGTGTGTGTTACTATAGTAAAGACCTGATTTTAAGAATATATGTTTTTAGAGTTATATTGATCTATTATCCAAGTTCTCTCATTTCATAAATAGAGAGGATATACATCAGGTACGCTTAGTGGGTTTTCATATAGTTTCGAAGGTAAACAGGGTTATATGTGGAGTTCACTGCAATCTGCCACATGCCCTAAGGGAAGGCATGGAGCATGATAAATTTTGATGGTATCAGAGCAGGTTCAAATTAGAACATATGTATATCCTGATAATATCATTTGAGTACTTGGGTATATTAAGATATCATTTTCATAAATAATATTTTAGTAGTAATTCATATTAGGATATAAAGAGTCCAGTAGATCTTAGATAAGGACCAGTCTAGTGGTCCTAGGATATACGTCGTATACACAATATTGAACGTAATATTCACGTAGGATATTCAGAATGCAGCCAAAGTATAGTAACTCAGGGGATGAGGTACCACAAGGACAGGAGGGTTCTTCAGCCTCCCATACGATGCTAGTAGAGGGTGGTCAGGCTACACTAACTGTTGTTGGAGTCTTTCTAACTAATGAGTAGTTTCAGACATTTATCAGAATGATTCAGGCTCAGATTGCACCGGTACAAGCTCCCATTCCACTAGGGCAGCACCCGCAATTGCTTCCCAGACTGACTTACTAAAGCAGCTAAAGACAGTCTGACAGTTAGGTTGTTCTAGTTTTGAGGGATTCAGAGACCCAAAAATAGCACATAAATGGTTATAGAAAATTTCAAAGACTGCTAGAGACATGAGGTTAACAAAAGCAGACACTATCCGACTAGCAGCTCAGTTATTGGAGGCTAATGCACAGGTCTGGTGGGAATCCCTCAGTGCTAGTGGAGCATTACCGATTACATAGAAAGAATTTATGGATATCTTTAACAGGGAATATTATACCAGTTTCCATAAGGATTAGAAGAGAAATTATTTTTTTGCCTTGAGACAAGATCATAGATCAGAATTGGAGTTTGATATTGAGCTACGAGCTATATCAGTAATTATCCCCGAGTATGCTCGAGATGCGGAATATATGCGTAGTAGATTCAAAAAAGGACTGAATTTAGAAATCAAAAAGCTGTTAGTTACTTCTGCCACTGTCAGTTATCATGAGCTAGTGCAGATGACAGTGGAGATTGAGCACCTATTCAGGAAACCTTCTAAGGGTAAGGAAGTTTCTATAGGAAAGAGAAAATTAGGATTTTTCAGTCCTACATTCTAGAGAAAGAGTATTATAGTTAAAGGATCACAAAGAATAGGAGAATTATCTGGTAGTACTTCTGGATCACAAGCCTACCCTCGAGCTTTACCTGTTCTAGATTCTGAGTCCCATGTCTGATCTATGGCTAGAGATACTTGCAGAAATTATGGTAAGAACCATTCCGGAACCTGCAGAGCTCTTCTGAGATGTTACTATTGTCACCAGACAAGGCATTATCATAGCAACTACCCAAGACTTCAACAAAGAGGTGACAGTAGAGGTATTGGGATGTCCAGACAGTTACTAAGTGGTAGAGGATCAACCACTCAGGATAGACAATCATCAGGGGCAGCGAGAGGCCAGAAAGCTGAGCAAGGAAGCAGTGCTAGAGGGTCACAAGGTGGTTCTGGGATTTTACCATGAGAGCAGACCAGGATTTTTTGCCAGTTCTAATAAGGAAGCTGAGGCTAATTCAGATCTAATTACAGGTACTTCATAGTTTTTTCAGCATTCTAATAGATTCCTTATTGATAGTGGTCCTCATAAATCTTATATTAATCATGAGTTTGTAAAGTTTAGTAATAAACCATTTGTTCCTTTGAAACCTAAACTCATCGTATGCAAACCTCTAGGACAATAATTACTTAGAGATATAGTTTATAAGGACCGTGAGATTATGTTGGGAGATTTCACATTACTAGATCTAATCTCATTAAATATATTAGATCTTGACTTGATACTAGGGATAGATTGGTTAGCCCGATATAAGGCCACAGTCAACTGTTTTACTAAGGAAGTGATATTCTCAAGGGAGGGAATATCTGAGCTACATTTTACTGAGAACCGCCGAATCCTACTGACTTGTATGATTTCGGCACTACAAGCTTAAAAATTAATAAGAAAATGATGTGTAGCCTATTTAGCTCACATAATAGACACATCCACATCAGGAACCAAATTAGAAGAGATACCAGTGGTGCGTGAATTCCCCGATGTATTTCAGAAGAATTACCAGGTGTACCGCCTGATAGGAAAGTGAATTTATTTATTAAATTGCAACCAGATACTCATCCTATCACTATTCATCCATATAGAATGGTACCTGCAGAACTCTATGAATTGAAGGTACAATTATAAGAATTACTAGATAAAGAATTTATCAAACCGAGTACCTCACATTGGGGAGCACCGGTATTGTTTGTAAAGAAGAAAGATGATACCTTAAGATTATGCATTGATTATAGACAATTAAATAAGGTAACCATCAAGAATAAGTATTCTTTACCAATAATTGATAATATTTTTGATCAACTACAAGGAGCAAAGGTATTTTTAAAGATTGATTTGAGATCATGATATCATCAATTGAGGATCAAAGAATCAGATATACTTAAGACTGCATTCAGGACAAGATATGGGCATTATGAGTTTGTAATAATGCCTTTTGGTTTGAGAAATATCCCAGCTGCATTTATGAATTTAATGAATAGGGTATTTCATTCATATCTGGACAAGTTTGTGATTGTATTCATTGATGATATTCTGATATACTCCACCGGAGAAAAGGAACATGCTGATCATCTGAGAATAGTATTACAAACACTGCGAGAGAAAAAAATTGTATGCAAAGTTCTCCAAATTTGAGTTTTGGTTGAAAGAAGTGAAATTCTTGGGATACACTGTATCAGAAAAAAGTATCATGATTGATTCAAATAAAGTGGAAGTAGTTTTGAAGTGAGAACGGCCTAAGAATGTCACAGAGATCCGAAGTTTCTTAGGTCTAGTTGGATATTGCAGAAGATTTATTGAAGGATTTTCTAAGATAGCTGTACCACTCACCAAATTCACAAGAAAAGAAGTAAAATTTCAATGAGATCAGGATTGTGAAAGGAGTTTTTAAAAACTCAAGGATTATATTACTTCTACTCCAGTTTTGATATTACCAAAACATAATGAAGACTATACGGTATATAATGATGCTTTCAAACAGGGGTTAGGGTGTGTATTAATGCAGAAGAAAAAAGTTATTACTTATGCATCCCGTCAGCTAAGGAAGCATGAATTAAATTATCCTACTCATGATTTGAAACTAGTAGCAGTGGTATTTGCATTAAAAATATGGAGGCATTATCTATATGGAGTTCAATGCCATATTCTTACCGATCATCAGAGCTTGAAATATATTATGACTCAGAAAGAACTAAATTTGAGACAAAGAAGGTGGTTGGAGTTGATAAAGGATTATGATCTGGTAATTGAGTACCATCCAAGAAAGACAAATGTGGTGACTGATGCATTGAGTAGAAAATCAGTTACACTGTCAACTATCTCAGCCACTACACTACTTTAATTAGTGGAACTGAAATCTTTGGAGTTCAGCTGGATCCTGATAAATCTAGTGAGACATTAGCTACGTTTATTGTGCGACCTACGCTTTACGAGAAAATTTTGATTTTGTAGAGCTCAAACGAGGAATTGAGGAAAGTACTTCAAAAGATGCAATCAAAAGAAAATACTGAGTTCAGAATGAGGGATGATGGATTATTAGTATATCGAGACAGAGACAGCATCCTGAATAAAGCTGAACTCAGGAAGCTCATTCCTCAGCAAATACAATGCACCTCACGACTTGGAGGAGGTCGAAGAACTCCGGTGAGAGGCATGGGGTGGCCGGAGGAAGGGTTGGCCGAAGTTGGGTGTTGGATTCAGGGCCGGCGATGCATTGCGACAGTTCTGACGAGCGGAAATCCGCTGGGAAGCGGCGGAAGCAGGGGTGGCCGTGGGGGAGCCCTACTCTCCGTCGATCTCACCGGCGAAGGGTGCAGGAATCGTTCTTCCCCCTTTTGCGGTGAGGTGTTTGGCATGGTTCAACGCGAGTGGAGTCGATAGGGGACGGAGGCAGCGACATTGGGCGCTGAGGAGCCGGCTGCCGGCGGGAAGAAAACGGTGCGGCAGAAACCCTATTGCATTAGAATTTGAGGACGTTGGGAGCCTTGCCTGTCACGCCCCGTACCTTCCCCTAGGGCACGTGGCAGACCGCAGTGAACACCACACATAGCCCCGTTTACTCCCGAAGCTATATGGGAACCCACTAAGCGTACCTGATGTATATCCCCTCTATTTATGGAAGGAGAGAACCTGGATGACAGATCAAATCAGGTGCCTGACTATATACTGTGATATCTATCAATCTCTCTCCTGCTGTGATCCTGAAAAATAAAAATGAGTTCCCCTACGGGGTG
The DNA here is from genome assembly GCA_030544415.1 of Thalia dealbata. NCBI lineage: Eukaryota > Viridiplantae > Streptophyta > Magnoliopsida > Zingiberales > Marantaceae > Thalia > Thalia dealbata. The sequence goes on from CM060460.1 coordinate 18,017,321, forward strand.
AGTAACGTCGTACTCAGTGAGTTGGATAGAAAACAATGTAAAACCGAGAACATAAAATAACAAAGTCTCAAGAATAGAATCATATGACTATTCGTGTGCAATAGCCAATCAAAATGAGTAATCAAGAATCACACGAGACTATATCTGGGGCTGACATAATCAAAATACAGTTGTGGCCAACAACTGTTACCTCAGGGGGAGGAATCAAATATCATAAGGAACTCAGATTAAAGCAGAAGTGCAAGAATAAATAAACAAAGCCCCCTTTCCCCCTGGGTTGCCCACTGGATTTTGCTATCTGGTATCCATAGCTAATCCAGAGTAAATGACCTCAGTCAGGAGTATCCCGAGCTCCCATCCTGACCTCGAGCACCAACATCCCATGCCCCTCTCACTAGGCGGCCCATGGGTGTGCTAATAATGTAATATCCTATCACTGCAGTGAAAGTGCCTATAGCACTATCCAGTATCAGATAATACTAACCATATGCATTAACAAGTGAAAGAGGTATCACAAAGAGTCAGGCAAATACATATGCTAGATCTAGAGTCAATAAAAGCATAGTATCATGCTTATAATGAATCAAGGAACAACAATAAATAGCTTATATCATCAAGCAAGAATATCAAGGGTTATTCACAACTCATTTAAGTTAATAATCAAGATTATATACACTAGCAGGAGAGTCCAAAGAAATATCAAGCATATCTAACCAAAGGGATATAGTTCTCCTGGACTAAACATTGAGAACTATCCCGTTTATTCTACCTGGAGAATAAACACTCACCTGATTCTATCGTGATAAGCACGTTCTAGTTCATATCGCGAATGTTCGTATCCTCGTGCTTGCTTACCGAATTTCCTGTGAATATTTCAACGAATTAAATCTCTCAATCCGGTAACAATTTTACAAAACCGTCTTCACCAACATTCTTAAAATAGTCTCTAGAATCACCCTAATTTTTATCTCAAGTTCGCCGGAAACTCGCCAGAACCCTCACCGGCGAAGTTCTCCGAACAGTACCAATATTGGTACCATTCGAAAGCTCTCATCACAAGGATTCCAAAAATCATATTTTCCCCAATTATTATAGCTCATACGAGATCAATTTCACGAATTAATCCAATTTGGGCGAAAACCCTAAGTTATGGTTTTTAGCTCGCCGGCGGCCGACCGGCGGCGAACAACTCTCAACTCCAGTACCAATGGAAAGCTCTCGTCTAGGAGAAGCCATAGGTACCAAGTTTGCGAAGTTCCGCGGCCGGAATGGTCGGCAATCGCCGGAGAAAGCTCCGGCGACGAACTTTCGCCGCCCCCTACTTCTCTCCTCTTTTCTCCCTCAAATCTCCACCAAAACTTGCAAATGATGGTTCAAATATGTTCTCCTAGCTCACCTGAAGTTGTGTCTGAAATTTTACGGAAAAATTCATCCGGGAAGACCTCCAACCGACGTTGCCAAAACGCTTCGTCGTCGCTGCCGCGAAGAAGAAGAAGCAGGGGAAGAGAGAGAAAAAGAAGACGCGCGCTCGGTGGGTTAAAAATCCGGTTTTTAATAAATAAATAAATTCTTTAATTTCCGTTTAATCTTAGCCGTCCATCCTTAATTCAACGATTTGACCCATCAAACGACGTCCAAATCATGATCCGTCGGCGCCGTTGGATTCCTTGTCAAAAATCCTATTGGATGGTATAATTTTCATATCAAAATTTCATACTACAAAAATTCACAAAATTTTACAAATAAGTCCTTCTATTATTATTTTACAAAATTATCCCTAATACAAAACTACAAATCTCACATCCTACCCCCCTTAAAGAAATTTTGTCCTCAAAATTTAGCTTAAGTCAATGCTTGAAACAGCTGAGGATACTTCCTTTTCATATACTCTTCTGATTCCCAAGTGATTTCTTCTACCTGTGCACTCCTCCACAACACCTTAATCATCCACACATCCTTATTGCTTAAGATTTTCTTCTTTCGCTCTAAAATTTGCACAGGTTGTATCTTATAACTTAAATTATCTGCAAGCTCTATCGGGGGTGTTTCTAAAACTCGTTCTGGGTCTACAATGCATTTCCTTAACATTGATACATGAAATACATCATGTATTCTAGCCATCTCCCGTGGTAACTCCAATCTGTCAGCTACTGGACCAATTCTATTAACGACTCTGAAAGGTCCAACATATATAGGATTTAACTTTCCTGTGTTTCCAAACTGTATAATTCCTTTCCATGGAGCTACTTTCAAATAAACCATATCCCCAGGTTGGAACTCTAATTCTCTTCTTCGGTTATCTGCATAACTTTTCTGTCTATCCTGGGCTACTTTCAATCTTTCCTTAATAATTTTAATCTTTTCTGTCGTAGTTTCTATCAACTCATTTCCTTCTATTCTCCTTTCTCCCACTTCATCCCAACATAACGGTGTTCTACATTTTCTTACATACAAAGCCTCATACGGTGGCATTCCGATGCTAGCCTGATAACTGTTATTGTAAGCAAACTCAATCAATGGTAAGTGTTGGTCCCAGTTTCCCTGAAATTCCAGTACACAAGCCCTTAACATATCTTCTAGAGTTTGGATTGTTCTTTCCGACTGGCCATCAGTTTGGGGATGAAAAGCTGTGCTAAACTGTAATGTCGTCCCCAAAGCTTCATGCATCTTTGGCCAGAAACGAGAAGTAAATCTGGGATCTCTATCAGAAACAATGGTAATGGGAACTCCATGGAGCTTCACAATTTCCTGAATGTAAATTCTGACTAACTTTTCCAATGAATAAGTATTATTAATTGCCAGAAAATGGGCAGATTTAGTAAGTCTGTCCATAATTACCCATATTGCATTATGATTGCTGGATGTACGGGGTAATCCTATCACAAAATCCATAGTGATATGTTCCCATTTCCATTCTGGAATTGGCAAAGGCTGTAGCTTTCCTGCCGGTCTTTGATGCTCAGCTTTAACTTGCTGACATATAGGGCACTTAGCTACATAATCTGTAATGTTTTTCTTCATACCAGGCCACCAATAATTTCCTTTTATGGTGCGATACATCTTTGTACTGCCCGGGTGCATTGCATATGCCGAAGAATGAGCTTCCTCCAATATAGCTTTCCTGAGTTCAACTTTATTAGGGACACAAACTCTGTCTCGGTATACTAATAACCCGTCATCTCTCATTCTGAACTCAGAATTTTCTTCGGTTTGCATCTTTTGAATTACTTTACTTAATTCCTCGTCTGTGCTTTGCAAAACCCGAATTTCTTCATGAAGTGTAGGTCGCACAACAAATGTAGCTAGCATCTCACTAACTGCATAATAATTCAGTTGAATTCCCAAAGATTTTAATTCTACTAGCTGCGGTAATGTAGTGGCTGAAATATATGATAATGTAACTGACTTTCTGCTCAAGGCATCAGCTACTACATTTACTTTTCCTGGATGATACTCAATTATCAAATCATAATCCTTTATTAACTCCAACCATCTTCTCTGTCTCAAGTTTAGCTCTTTTTGAGTCATAATTATACTTCAAGCTCTGATGGTCAGTAAAAATATGACATTGAACTCCATATAAATAATGCCGCCATATCTTTAGTGCAAATACTACTGCTGCCAATTCCAAATCATGAGTAGGATAGTTTAATTCATGTTTCCTTAACTGACGGGATGCATAAGCAATAACCTTTCCTTCCTACATCAATACACATCCTAACCCTTGTCTGGAAGTATCACTGTATACTGTATAATCTTCATTAGGCTTTGGTAATGTCAGAACTGGAGCAGAAGTAAGACAGTCTTTGAGTTTCTGAAAACTCTTTTCACATTCCTGATCCCATTCAAATTTCACTTCTTTTCTGGTCAATCGAGTGAGTGGTCCAGCTATCTTAGAAAATCCCTCAATGAATCTTCTATAATATCCAGCTAGACCTAAGAAACTACGAATCTCCGTAACATTCTTGGGTTGTTCCCATTTCAAAACTGCTTCAACTTTATTTGAATCAACCATGATACCTTTTTCTGATACGGTATGTCCCAAGAATTTCACTTCTTTTAGCCAAAATTCGCATTTGGAGAACTTTGCATATAGTTTCTTTTCTCGCAGTGTTTGTAATACTATTCTCAAATGTTCAGCATGTTCCTTTTCTCCAGAAGAATATATCAGAATATCATCTATGAATACAATAACAAACTTATCCAGATATGGATGAAATACTCTGTTCATTAAGTCCATGAATGCAGCTGGGGCAAATGTTAAACCAAAAGGCATTACTACAAACTCATAATGTCCATATCTGGTCCTGAAGGCAGTCTTAGGGATATCTGACTCCCTAATCCTCAATTGATGATATCCTGATCTCAAATCAATTTTTGAAAATACCTTAGTTCCTTGTAGTTGATAAAAAAGATCATCAATTCTCGACAAAGGGTATTTATTCTTGATGGTCACCTTATTTAATTTTCTATAATCGATGCATAATCTCAAGGTACCATCTTTCTTCTTTACAAATAATACCGGTGCTCCCCAGGGTGAGGTACTCGGTCTGATGAATCCTTTATCAAGTAATTCCTGTAATTGTACTTTCAATTCACTAAGTTCTGCAGGTGCCATTCTATATGGTTGAATAGTGATAGGGTGAGTGCCTGGTTGTAATTCAATAAAGGAATTCACTTCCCTATCAGGTGGTACACCTGATAATTCTTCAGGAAATACATCAGGGAATTCACATACCATCGGTATCTCTTCTAGTTTGGTTCCTGAGGTGGATGTATCTATTATATGAGCTAAATATGCTACACATCCTTTCCTTATTAATTTCCAAGCTTGTAGCGCCGAAATCACACAAGTCGGTAGAATTCGGCGATTCCCAGTAAAATGTAATTTAGGTGTTCCCTCTATCGAGAATATCACTTCCTTAGTAAAACAGTTGACTGTGGCTTTATGTCGGGCTAACCAGTCAATCCCTAGTATCAAGTCAAGATCAGACATATCTAATGAGATTAGGTCTGCTAGTAATATGATATCTCCCAACATAATCTCACAGTCCTTATAAACTGTATCTCTAAGAAGTTGTTCTCCTAGAGGTGTGCATACAATAAGTTCAGGTTTCAAAGGAACTAAGGGTTTATCACTAAACTTTGCAAACTCAGGATTAATATAAGATCTATGAGAACCACTATCAATAAGTACTCTAGCAGTATGCTGAAAAAGCTGTAAAGTACCTGTGATCAGGTTTGGATTGGCCTCAGCCTCCTTATCTGAACTGGCAAAGATCCTGGTCTGCTCTCGAGGTGGAATCCCAGAACCACCTTGTGTCCCTCTAACACTGCTTCCTTGATCTACTTTATAGCTTCTCACTGCCCAGATGGTTGTTTGTCCTGAGTGGTCGATCCCCTACCACTTGGTACTGGTCTGGGCATCCCACTGCTTCTACTGTCACCTCTTTGTTGTAGTCTTGGGTAATTACTACGATAATGCCCTGGCTGATGACAATAGAAACATCTCAGGGGAGCTCTGCAGATTCCAGAATGATTCTTATCACAATTTCTGCAAGTATCTCTAGTCATAGGTCGAACTTGAGACTCAGAGTCTGGAATGAGTAAAACTCGAGGGTAAGCCTGTGATCTAGGAGCACTACTAGATGATTCTCCCATTCTTTGCGATCCCTTAACTATCGTACTCTTCCTCTGGAATGTAGGACTGAAAAATCCTGACTTTCTCTTTCCTGAGAAAATTTCTTTACCCTTAGAAGGTGCTGGGGATAACTGCTCAATCTCCACTGCCATCTGCACTAACTCATGATAACTGACAGTGGTAGAAGTAACCAACAACTTTCTAATCTCTGTATTCAGTCCCTTTCTAAACCTGCTACGCATATACTCAGTATCTCAGGCATAGTCTGGGACAAATACCGATAAAGCTCGTAGCTCAGTGTCAAACTCCAAAACTGACCTATGATCTTGTCGTAGTGCAAAGAATTCTTCTCTCTTCTGATCCTTATAAAAGCTAGTATAGTATTCCCTATTGAAGAGATCTATAAATCTTTCCCAAGTAGTAGGTAAAGCTCCACTAGCGCTAAAAGACTCCCACCAAACCTGTGCATCACCCTCTAATAGCTGAGCTGCTAGTCTGATAGTGTCTGCATCTGTCAATCTCATGTCTCTAGCAGTCTTTTAGATCCCTGGGTCTCATGTTTCTGTAACCATTTGTGAGCTATTTCTGGGTCTCTAGATCCCTCAAAACTGTAACAGCCTAATTGTCGAGGTGTCTTGATCTGCTTTAGTAAATCAGTCTGAGGAGCAACAACGGGTGCCTGCACTGGTGGAACGGGAGCTAGTACGGATGCAGTCTGAGTCTGAATCGCTCTAAGGAGTGTTTGAAACTGCTCATCCGTCAGAGTGACTCCTCCTGCAACAGGTGGTGCAGCCTGACCACCCTCTACTGGAACTGCATGGGAGGCAGAGGAACCCTCCTGTCCATGTGATGCCTCATTACCCGAATGACTATGCTCTGGCTGCATTCTGAATATCCTGCACGAATATTACGATCAATGTTACGTATACGACATATATCCTAGGGCTACTAGACTGATCCTTAATTGAGATCCACTAGACTCCTTATATTCAAAAATGAATTATTTCTAAAAAGTCTATGTAAATGGTATCTTAATATACTCAGGTTCTCAAATAATCGGATCAGGATATACATAAGTTCTAATATGAACATGCTCTGATACCAACAAAATCTGTCACGCCCCGTACCTTCCCCTAGGGCACGTGGCAGACCGCAGTGAACTCCACACATAGCCCCGTTTACTCCCGAAGCTATATGGGAACCCACTAAGCGTACCTGATGTATATCCCCTCTATTTATGGAAGGAGAGAACCTGGATGACAGATCAATATAACTCTAAAAATATATATTATTAAAACCAAATCTTTACTACAATAGCACACACTTATATACAAGTAATTTACAATCAAAATGGATACATGCCCAAGGTTATATAAAGTACCTAGCCAGTGGATCTCTATACATACAAAACCAAGGTAGAACTGTCCTACCTTTCAAAAGAAATCAGGTGCCTGACTATATACTGCGATATCTATCAGTCTCTCTCCTGCTGTGATCCTGAAAAATAAAAATGAGTTCCTCTACGGGATGAGTAACGTCGTACTCAGTGAGTTGGATAGAAAACAATGTAAAACCGAGAACATAAAATAACAAAGTCTCAAGAATAGAATCATATGACTATTCGTGTGCAATAGCCAATCAAAATGAGTAATCAAGAATCACACGAGACTATATCTGGGGCTGGCATAATCAAAATACAGTTGTGGCCAACAACTGTTACCTCAGGGGGAGGAATCAAATATCATAAGGAACTCAGATTAAAGCAGAAGTGCAAGAATAAATAAACAAAGCCCCCTTTCCCCCTGGGTTGCCCACTGGATTTCGCTACCTGGTATCCATAGCTAATCCAGAGTAAAGGACCTCAGTCAGGAGTATCCCGAGCTCCCATCCTGACCTCGAGCACCAACATCCCATGCCCCTCTCACTAGGCGGCCCATGGGTGTGCTAATAATGTAATATCCTATCACTGCAGTGAAAGTGCCTATAGCACTATCCAGTATCAGATAATACTAGCAATATGCATTAACAAGTGAAAGAGGTATCACAAAGAGTCAGGCAAATACATATGCTAGATCTAGAGTCAATAAAAGCATAGTATCATGCTTATAATGAATCAAGGAACAACAATAAATAGCTTATATCATCAAGCAAGAATATCAAGGGTTATTCACAACTCATTTAAGTTAATAATCAAGATTATATACACTAGCAGGAGAGTCCAAAGAAATATCAAGCATATCTAACCAAAGGGATATAGTTCTCCTGGACTAAACATTGAGAACTATCCCGTTTATTCTACCTGGAGAATAAACACTCACCTGATTCTATCGTGATAAGCACGTTCTAGTTCGTATCGCGAATGTTCGTATCCTCGTGCTTGCTTACCGAATTTCCTGTGAATATTTCAACGAATTAATCTCTCAATCCGGTAACAATTTTACAAATCCGTCTTCACCAACATTCTTAAAATAGTCTCTAGAATCATCCTAATTTTTATCTCAAGTTCGCCGGAGCTCGCCGGAAACTCGCCGGAAAGTTCGCCGGAAACCCTCACCGGCGAAGTTCTCCGAACAGTACCAATATTGGTACCATTCGAAAGCTCTCATCACAAGGATTCCAAAAATCATATTTTCCCCAATTATTATAGCTCATACGAGATCAATTTCACGAATTAATCCAATTTGGGCGAAAACCCTAAGTTATGGTTTTTAGCTCGCCGGCGGCCAACAGCTCTCAACTCCGGTACCAATGGAAAGCTCTCGTCTAGGAGAAGCCATAGGTACCAAGTTTGCGAAGTTCCGCGGCCGGAATGGCCGGCAATCGCCGGAGAAAGCTCCGACGACGAACTTTCGCCGCCCCCTACTTCTCTCCTCTTTTCTCCCTCAAATCTTCACCAAAACTTGCAAATGATGGTTCAAATATGTTCTCCTAGCTCACCTGAAGTTGTGTCTGAAATTTCACGAAAAAATTCGTCCGGAAAGACCTCCAACCGACGTCGCCAAAACGCTTCGTCGTCGCTGCCGCGAAGAAGAAGAAGCAGGGGAAGAGAGAGAAAAAGAAGACGCGCGCTCGGTGGGTTAAAAATCTGGTTTTTAATAAATAATTAAATTCTTTAATTTCCGTTTAATCTTAGCCGTCCATCCTTAATTCAACGATTTGACCCATCAAACGACGTCCAAATCACGATCCGTCGGCGCCGTTGGATTTCTTGTCAAAAATCCTATCGGAGTATCAAAATTTCATACTACAAAAATTCACAAAATTTTACAAATAAGTCCTATTATTATTTTACAAAATTATCCCTAATACAAAACTACAAATCTCACATTGCCGATGGCGATAGAGGGTGGAAGAGGTTGAGGAGAGGAGATCCGCAGAGTTCCGGTGGGCTGCAGCGGCGAACGGGCGGTGATCGGCCTTTTATTCGGCACTGGTGCTCGGTGAGATTGAGTGCAGGTTGAGTGGGAGGGAGAGTTCGACCGCACGTGTGGGTCGGCTCAATTCTGTTAGGCCGGGTCAGACCAGTCTCGCTCGGTCCAGTTCAAGGCAGAGTCGGTTCATCAGCGGTTCAACATAGGTTTAGCCATTTTTCATGATTTTTCGACCGGTTTAACTTGGTTGAACATTGCTGGAGCTTTGTTGGTAAGTTTTGAACCTTAAGAAATTTATTTAAATTTTTTAACACATTATAGGTGTGGTTTTCGAATTTATTTAGGTTGGGTTCAGGGTTTTGAGTATATTAACTATGTCAGAAAAATCTGAAATAAATTATGATGCTATGTTATACTTAAATATATATTTACATGATTAATTATAATTTTTCAAGAGGTTCTTGATTTAATTAAGATAAATTGGGTTAATTTAAGGTTTAAATGAATTAATTTTATGCTATATACATGAAAAAATATTTCGATACGTGTTGTGACATTTAAATTGCATTAATTGAAATTAAAATAATTTATTTGAAATTTTTAGGTAATTAGAATAATTAGATTTTTCTAATTAATGAAATTGAATAAATTAGTTTATTTCGATTTTTTAATTAGTGAAATTTGTTAAATTAGAATTTTGTAAATTTAAATAATGTAATTAGATTATTCACAAGATTATTAAAATTATTTAAAATTAAGTAGGGTGGTATATATTGATTAAATTTTTGGGTATAATTAAATTATTAAATTAAATATTATTTTATGGGCTTGTTATGTTTGATTGTGTTGGATTGTGATTGTTAAGGTGATGAATAATTGGTTGATTATAAGAAATGGAATAAAATAAAGAAAATAATGTGAGAATGTGAGTAGAAGGGTAGGTAAGAAATTCTTATTTGAATCGTATGATTTATGATTGTTAGATGTATTTATTTTATCTTAGGAAAATTAATTGCAGTGCTGTTGCTTGACAAGCTGTGATTTGTGTTGGAGTAAGAAGAAGTTGTTGTGATTAATTTATTGCTTGCTTACTTTTAAGAATCACAGTCAAGTTGTGAATTCTTACTTGATTTTGCTTGGAAACTCAGGTGAGGGTTTATGGTTTTAAATTTAATTGACCTATTACAGATGCTGAGTACTAAGGGTTGTTTTTAATTATTGTACCTGCTGATAAATGATATATCTGCTTTGTTACATATTTAATTAGCATGTGAATTATTGTGAGTTTGAAAGTATGCCATGCTAGTTCCTGTAAGATGCTATTATATGTATACTCTTGATGTGAGTTGGGAGTTATACCGTGCTAGCATATGTATGTTGCTGTTATTTGCATGCTATCGATAATTATGCTCATGTTATGTTGATGATTTAATATGTTCATGTTGTTAGAGTTGTAGAGATATTTAGTAAGAACATGAAACATGTTGACATGAGATAGAAATTGAGATACTTTAGGTACATGTGATAATAACACCTAAAGTGATCTAAATTATTATATGACTAAGAACTTTGAACATCTTAGGGTTATGATAACCTAAGAGAGGATGTGGGGTTCTTAGGTTGGTATGTGCCAATATGTGGTGAGTAGTCATGTGCTAGTAAGGTAGAGATGTAAGTTCGGTTGACTTAAGTCACTGATACTTTGGTGTAGCCGAGATCTCACTTCGGTGCATAATTCAACTTATCTGTGTTACACCAGGGTAGAGGGTGTACTAGGAACAGTACCGTCCCATGCGCTACCGAGGCTAGGGAACCTGATGACTCTGGCATGCTCAACTGATGTAGGTCCCTGAGCAGTCCAGGTTCATTGATATCGTATGCAATAAATCTTAGCTTGCTAGGCTGGAGATGGATGTGATTTGTATTTTATATGGTGATCCTGCCATAGTGCAGAATTACAGCATGGTATGGTACTTGTGATGCATAGAAGGAATGCCGTGGTCACTAGCTCCTTCAGCCAACATCAGTGTACAGGCATATAGGACAAAGATGTAGAGTTGACACTGACGGGTTCAGGAAAAATCTCTGACGAGGGCTTTACCTTGAACATAGGATGGTTGCCTTAGGAATAATACCGGACAACTTGTGATATATTGGGTAATATGATATGTTATTGTTTTATGATTTTGTACCATGTTTATATGCCTTGTTTAAATAGTATAACTGCTACATTGATATGTTAAATTTTGCTATATGTTGTGCATTGCTGATTTAAATATGTGATTTGGTAGATATATTTACTTGTTGGTTTGTACAATATCTTATGCCCATTTTTAAGGTGCTCTCTCTGTAGCCTCACCGAGTTTCACGACTCAGATGTGCACATTTTTTTCCTGTTGTGCAAGTTACAGGTTGGACATTAATACGAGGAGTGAGGGAGAACCTAGTTATGGCGAAATTAAATTTACTTTAGAAATCTAGATAGATATTTCATTTTTATAGCATTGATGTAAAATATACATTGTCTATGTTTCCATTGTGTTTAATAAAAAAAATTATTGCGTTTTGTGATACATTTAACCTTGTATAAGTTGTGGTGGAGAAGTGCAACTTATACGACAGTTGCCACGTGTCCAAAGGTGGATTTGGGGCGTGACAACTACAACCTTTGTCAATTCCTGAATGGAAATGAGAATATATCACCATGGATTTTGTGATAGGATTACCCCGTACATCCAATAATCATAATACAATATGGGTAATTGTAGATAGACTTACGAAATCTGCTCATTTTCGAGCAATTCATAATATTTATTCATTGGATAAGTTAGCCAAAATTTATATTCAGGAGATTGTGAAATTTCATGGAGTTCCCATTACCATTGTTTCTGATAGAGATCCTAGATTTACTTCTCATTTTTGGCCAAAGATATATGAAGCTCTAGGGACAACGTTATAATTTAGCACAACTTTTCATTCCCAAACAGATGGCCAATTTGAAAGGACAATTCAAATGTTGGAAGGTATGTTAAGAGCTTGTGTACTTGAGTTTCAGGGAAGTTGGGATCAACACTTACCATTGATTGAATTTTCTTACATTAACAGTTACCAGGTTAGTATCAGAATGCCCCCATATGAAGCTTTATATGGAAGAAAATGTAGAACACCAGTATGTTAGAATGAAGTTAGAGAAAGAAGAATGGAGGGAAATGAATTAATTGAAACTACGACAGAAAAGATTAAAATTATTAAGGAAAGATTGAAAGTAGCCCAAGATAGATAAAAAAGTTATGCGGACAACCGAAGAAGGGAGCTATAGTTTCAACTTGGGGATATGGTCTACTTAAAAGTAGCTCCGTGGAAAGAAATTATACGATTTGGAAACACAGGCAAGTTAAGTCCTAGATATATTGGACATTTCAAAATCATTAACAAAATTAGTTATGTGGCTTACTGATTGAAGTTACCTCAGGAGATGGCTAGAATACATGATGTATTTTATGTATCAATGTTGAGGAAACATATTGTGGATCCAGAACGAGTATTGCAAACACCCCCGATAGAGCTTGCTGATAACTTAAGCTTTAAGATACAACCTGTGCAAATCCTGAAACGAAAGAAGAAAATTTTAAGGAATAAAGATGTATGGATGATCAAGGTTTTATGGAGAAGTGCAAAGGTGGAGGAAATCACATAAGAATCAGAAGAGTATATAAAGAGAAAGTATCCTCAACTGTTCCAAAGGATGACTTGAACTAAATTACTAATAGTCAGATTATCCTGTTTTTGAGACTTTGTTATTTTATATTCTCAGTTTTACATTGTTTTCTATCCAACTCACTAGGTACGGTGTTACTCACCTCATAGGGGAACTCATTTTTATTTTTCAGGATCACAGCAGGAAACACTGATAGATATCACGACGTATAGACAGACACCTGATTTCTGAAAGGTAGGATAATTCTACCTTTATTTTGTGTGTATATGGAGATCCACTGGCTAGGTATTTTGTATAACCTTGGGCATGTGCCCCATGTTGATTGTAAATTATTTGTAAATAAGTATGTGTCACTATAGTAAAGACCTAATTTTAAGAATATATGCTTTTAGAGTTATATTAATCTGTTATCTAGGTTATCTCCTTCCATAAATAGAGAGAATATACATCAGGTATGCTTGGTGGGTTCCTATATAGTTTCGGAGGTAAGCGGGGTTATATGTGGAGTTCACTGCGGTCTGCCAAGCGTCCTAGGGGAAGGTTATGGGGCGTGACAGGACTGGTTCAATTAAACCAAACCAGTTTAATAAGATTTAAATGGATGGCTCAGATTAGATGACTTAAAGGATTGATGGCTGAGATTAAGCTAACTGAGTTAGGATTTGTGGCAAAGGTTGGTTCATTGGGATGAACCTATAGCTACCTCCTTCCTCTTCATGCATGGGCGACGACGACGAATCTTTCTGATATCGCTCCGACCAAAATACAATGAATTAGATTCTCAAATTTTAGTCTCTCTTCATTTTGATAACAAAATGCTCAAATTTGGAGAAGAGATGAGGGAAATATCACGTGAGAGGTTTCGAAAGTGAGGGTTTCGAACGATTATGATGGCGAAACCCAAAAATTTGAATTTTTCATTCGCCAGTGGTCGATCGGTGATCAATTGGTGACAACTCTAGTACCAATAGATAGCTCTCATCGAGATGCATCCATAGGTACCAAGTTTGTAAAGTTTCATGGCCAAAATTATTGACAGCAATCGAAACCCTCACCATTGATTCCTCTTGCATGATTTCTCCCCCATCTCTTCCCCAAATTTGGGTATTCGGGTATCAAAGTGAAGAGAATATCGAGATCTACTTGTGGCTAAAATTTGAGAGTCTAATTCATTGTATTTTGACCGAAGCGACGTTGGAAAGATTCATAGTAGTCACCATAGTCATTGCCCACGCATGAAGAGGAAGGAGAAGTTGGCTACAAGTTCAACCTAATGAATCAATCCTTTACTATAAACTCTAACTCAGGTTGCTTAATCTCAGCCATTAATCCTTTAAGTCATCTCATTTGAGCCGTCCTTTTAAATCCAATTAAATCGGTTTGGTTCAATTGAACCAGTTCACTTGAGTTTATATTTGGTTCAACTATTTGACCAACTTAACGATATTCAAATCAGGATCCATTTGTATTGTTGTATTCCAAATTCAAAATCTTATCCCTGATGGTGTGATTTTTATTTCCAAATTCTACATTCTAAAACTTCACATATAATTTTACAACTAAATCCTTTATAAAATTTCTTTTACAAATTGGTCCTCCAAATAACACAATATACCTTAATTATCTTTAGTCAAAAATGAGTCTCACACCATTTTGGTCTTCCAACTTGGATATGGCAACCATTTATTCTTAATTCACAAAGTTATAAATGGTAATTTGAACGGCAGTAAAATGGCAAGTTGATTATAGCAACAAAGGGGAGGAAATCACCATTTATAGTGCACCCTAGTTACATTTTAGAATTGCAAAAAAAAATAAAAAAAATTCCTCCTGCTTCATTTAGCATAGCGACAGCAAGAGATTAATATTTATTCTAGAGGAACTATAGTCATCAAATATTAATACTCAAGTCAATTGTAAGGAAAGAGAGTGGGAAAGGAACCAAGGGAAAAGACAAGGAAAGAAAAGAAATAAACAATAATTAAAACTTCAATACAGCTTCACTTATTTTTCCTTTCCATCTATTTTACTCATTTGCTCCCTTCATGTTTTACTAAGAATATGACAAGCACATAAACTATGTTCGCCATTCCTAAAGTTTCTTCCTAACTTATGAATTTTGAATCTAGGTAGGAACGATACCACAGCCACTCAAGTAGTACCAAAACATTAGATTATTTAAACAACATTGACAAGAATGATAAACATAGGGGAAGAATTAACTTTAATTTTTATAAAATCTACACTCATTTAAAATAAGGAAGAATTAAAAATATTAGTAATCTTTGTTTCTCTTCAGTAGGGAAATAATAGAACCAATAAGAAATCTTTTTTATTGTCACGCCTTAACCTTACCTGGGGCATATGGCATCAGTCACGCATCCTTATCACTACCTTAAGCTCTAGAGCAATGAAGGGACATGCTAAGTATTTTCCAATTTCACCTACAAATCCCATTTATGCATGCTTGTGTAAACTTTCAAATTTTTAACAATAAGAAGTACATGTACGAAAAATCAGATCATATTATATACAATAATAATTGTCACGCCCCGTACCTTCCCCTAGAGCACGTGGCAGACGCAGTAAACTCTACAAATAGTCTCGCTTACCTCCTAAGACTATATGGGAATTCACTAAGCGTACCTGATGTACATCCCCTACCTGATGTATATCCCCTCTATTTATGGAAGGAGAGAACCTGGACAATAGATCAAATATAACTCTAAAACCATGTACTTTATAACCTTAGGTCTCTTACACAGAGAACCATATATATACAAATGATCTACAATCAAAATAGGGCACATGCCCAATGATACACAAAATACTTATCTAGTGGATCTCTCTGTACACAAAATAAAGGTAGAACCGTCCTACCTTTCAAAAGTCAGGAGTCTGACTAAGCGCCTCTATCTCTATCCGTCCCTCTCCTGCTGTGATCTTGAAAAAAATGAGTTCCCTTTTCAGGTGAGTACGCTTGTACCCAGTGAGTTGGATAGAAAATAATGTAAAACCGAGAACATCGAATAACAAAGTCTCATGAATATAATCAATCGGCTATTTGGATATAATAGTCAAGCAAAAAGAATAATCAAGAGTCATATAAGACTATATTTGGGGCTGACTTAATCAAATACAGTTGTGGCCAACAACTATTACCTCTGGGGGATGAATTAAATATCATAGGGTACCCAAATCAAAGTAGAAGCACAAGAATATGGAACCAAAGCCCCCTTTCCCCCTAATTTGCCACTAGACCTCACTACCTAGCATCCATAGCTAGTCCAGTCTAATGGCCAGTCAGGAGTATTCCAATCCCAGTCTCCCCTCCTGACCTCATGCACTATTACCCCATGCCCCTGTGCATAGGTGGCCTATGGGAGTGCTAATCAAATATCACTGCAGTGACTGTATTTATAGCAATATCCAGTATCAAATCATACTAGTCATATGCTTTTATAAGTGAAATAATATCACAAATAATCAATCAGATGCATATGCTAGATCTAGAGTCAACAAAAGTATAGTATCATGCTTATAATGAATCAAAGAATATGAGCACTAAAAATTATACCATCAGATAATATTTTAAATTTGGAATACAATGGTATAAACAGATCCTCATTTGAACATCGTTAAGTTGGTCAAATAGTTAAACCCAATTGAACCAAACTAGTTTAACTAGATTTAAATGAACGGCTCAGATTAGATAACTTAAAGGATGGATGGCTGAGATTAAGCAACCTGAGTTAGGGTTTGTACTAAAGAGTTGGTTCATTGGGTTGAACATGTAGCCACCTTCTCCTTCCTCTTCATGTGTGGGCGTCGGCGACGATAATGAATCTTTTCAACATCACTCTAATATAAATACAATGAATTAGACTCTCAAATTTTAGCCACAAGCAGATCTCAATCTCCTCTTCATTTTGATACCAAAACGCCCAAATTTGGGGAAGAGATGAGGGAGAAATCATGCGAGAGGCGCCAATGATGAGGGTTTTGATTGTCGGAGTGATTCTGGTCTCAAAACCTCACAAACTTGGTACCTATCTGTCAGGCCCCGACCCACCTGTCGGACACGTGGCAACCGCCGTATGAGCCTAAAGGACCCATACAAGGCATTTGATAATAAATATTGTCCGTACACACAATCGATACAGCAGAATATACAATTAAATCACTTATATAACTCTATTAACACAGTCTCGATATACCTACTACAATTCTACAATAACGACATTGATAAATAAAACTAAATCCATCGATAGTCCTCATCTTCGTCAAATATCCCGGACAGTCATCTAACAACCTGCACACACATTGAACGCGGTGTGCTCAGCCTTGCGGCCTAGTGCAAAATTATAGCTCGAAACCACAATACGAAATCCAAGGATAAGGGGATCATTCAAGGATGCCTTAGTGGGATTAGTTATCATATAACAAGCTTTTAAATATTTTACATGTATTATCCGACTATGTTATATGTCAACCTAGGTTATAGGTAGATGTGTTGGAAAAGAGGCAATGAAATAGTAACCAGCAAAAACAGAGGATTGACAGCAGCAGCAATGTAAAGGGAAATTGCGTGTAAGAAACAATGATACTCCTCTCACGTATATTGTATTCAATGTATCAAAGTTGCAAATAACAGAATTGAAAACAAACTGAGAAGAATTGGAACAACTTCCAACTTCTCCCTACATTGTATCAAAGGAAATTTTAATCAAACAAAAACTTTCCTACTACATATTACTGAATGTTCCTATTACTGATTATTATTGAATTTTACCAAAAAACAAACTTATTTCCATCATTCTCCCTCCTAAGCTTGTTTGCGCTTGAGCTCTTGAAGTCCTAGCATTGACCTCATCTCAACAAACTTGTGCCGACCCAACGCTTTTGTAAACACATCAGCTTTTTGCTCATTTGAACCCACAAACTTCACTTCAATTTGCTTTGCTTCAATGCAATCTCTAATGAAGTGAAACCTTGTATCAATATGCTTAGTGCGATTATGATGAACAGGATTTTTGCTAAGTGCTAATGCTGATAAGTTATCAACATATATTGTCACGGGTTTCACCTCTTCCTCAAGTAAAGTTGACAAGAAACGTGCCAACCAAATCCCTTGGCACACAGCTCCTGTTAAAGCTATGTATTCAACTTCACACGAGCTTAAAGCAACTATCTTTTGCTTAGTCGAGCTCCAACTAATTGCACTTCCACCATAGAAGAATATCATACCACTTGTACTCTTTCTATCATCAATACATCATGCATGATCACTATCACTATACCCATGTATCACAGTATTTTTTATGTGATCTCCCTTGTAGTAAACTAAGCCATATCCAAGTGTTCCTTTGAGATACCTTAGTATCCTTTTTGTAGCAATTGAATGTGCCACCATTGGAGCTTGCATGTATCTACTGAGTATCTCTACAGAATACATCAAATCAGGCCTTGTTTGAGTGAGATATCTCAAGCTCTCAACAAGCCTACGGTATTCAGTTGCATTCACTTCCTTTGCTTGCTAAAAAACCAGCCTCTCCTCCATTGGTGTATGTGCCAAATTGCAATCAAACATGCCCATCTGCTTTAGTAAATTTTCTGCATATAGTGATTGACATAGAGTGATACGGTCTTCCAATTGTAAGATCTCCATGCCAAGATAATGATGTAAGAGTCCCATGTCAGTCATTTCAAACTCTTTCTGCATCTGCACCTTGAATTCATGAATAATTCTCACGTTTGAACCAGTGATCAGTAGATTATCCACATAAACTCCAACTATTAACCTCTCACTCTTTACTGATTTTGTGTACACAGCAGAGTCTTGCACATTTCTTTTGAATCTTTGTGATAACAAGGACTTATCAAGCTTCATATTCCAGGCTCTAGGTGCTTGCTTAAGTCCATATAATGCCTTCTTAAGCTTAAACCAGTGATCAGTAGATCATCCACATAAACTCCAACTATTAACCTCTCACTCTTTACTGATTTTGTGTACACAGCAGAGTCTTGCACATTTCTTTTGAATCTTTGTGATAACAAGGACTTATCAAGCTTCATATTCTAGGCTCTAGGTGCTTGCTTAAGTCCATATAATGCCTTCTTAAGCTTAAACCAGTGATCAGTAGATCATCCACATAAACTCCAACTATTAACCTCTCACTCTTTACTAATTTTGTGTACACAGCAGAGTCTTGCACATTTCTTTTGAATCCTAGTGATAACAAGGACTTATCAAGCTTCATATTCCAGGCTCTAGGTGCTTGCTTAAGTCCATATAATGCCTTCTTAAGCTTAAGCACTTTTCCCTCTTCTCCTTTGAGAACAAACCCATCAGGTTGCTTCACATAATCTTCCTCTTCTATTATGTCATTCAAAAATGCAGACTTGACATCCATCTGATGTAATTCCCATCCTTGTTGAGCTGTTACTGCTATCAACAACCGAATGGTTTCTATTCTTGCAACAGGAGCAAACACTTCATCAAAGTCCACCCCTTGTTGTTGCAAATATCCCTTTGCAACCAACCTTGTTTTGTACTTTAGAATTTTTCCTTGTGCATCTCTTTTAATTTTGAACACCCACTTCAAGCTAATAGTCTTGCCTCCTCTTGGAAGATCAGTAAGAACCCAAGTTTGGTTCCTAATTATTTGATCATACTCTTCTTGCATTGCTGTTCTCCATGCTTTGTGTTTAACTGCATCTTCATAATTCAGTGGCTCCTGATCAGTATTTTGTGCCAATCATGTTTCTTCTTGCAAGAGTTCAGCTTCATTTGAGCTCTTGTAAAGACTTTCCAAAGATCTAAACCTTCTCCCTGCAGCTGGCTCAGTAGAAGCATCAATAGTATCTGCAAAAGTATCAACACAATTGTTAGCAAAAGTATCACCAAAAGTATCACAATCTGATACTTTTTGGTGTTGAGCAGTGCCACCATCCATATCATCTAGATTGAAGGGAATTGGAGTGATTCGACTCTGAGATGCAAAAGTTGGTTGCTCCTCTTCAGATATCAGATTATTTGGTGACACTAGATCAGTTTCATGTACACCAAATTGATAAAAAACAAACTGATACGGTGGCTGATCAGAAATACATTGTTGCTGCATATTTCTGATACCATTTGATACTTTGTGAATTCCACCTTGAGACCAGTCCCATTTTTCTTCTTCTTCAAATATACAATCTCTACTCACTGTAACAAATCTTTTTATAGGATCAAAGAACCTGTAAGCCTTGGGACCATCTTCATAGCCAATAAAAATCATAGCTTTGATCCTATCTTCCAACTTTTTCAAGTGAATTCCCAAAGTTTTTACATGTGCTCTACAGCCGAACACCTTTAGGTGTGAGATGTTTGGTTTCCTTCCTTTGCATGATTCATAGGGAGTTATGCCTTTCAAACTCCTGGTGAGAGACCTGTTTAGAAGATACACAGCTGTGTTAACAGCTTCTCCCCAAAACTCAGATGACACATTCATGGTTTTGAGCAAACTTCTAGTCATCTCCATCATAGTTCTATTTCTTCTCTCCACTACTACATTTTGCTGTGGAGAATAAGGTGCTGTTAGATGTCTTTTAATTCCTTGAATTAAACTCTCCTCCTCTATTTGTTCTGAAAATTTTCAGCTTCTTGGCACATTCTGATTCAGCCATCTTCACAAGTATTTTGACTGCAGAAAAGGCTTCATCTTTTGCTTTCAACATTGCTACCCACATGTACCTAGAATAATCATCCACAAGTAACAAAAAATACCTATTTCCACCCAAAGTAGATGGAGTAATAGGTCCATATAGATCACCATGAACCAATTCTAGCACATGAGTAGTTCTGAAATTTGATGACTGATACAAAGTTTTTGTTTGCTTTGTTGCAACACATTCTTGACACACCCTCTTGTTCAACTGAACATGTGGTAATCATTTTACCAAATTCTGATCAGACATGCATTTAAGTGCTGAAAATTTAAATGACCGAATCTTTTGTGTCATAGCCAACTACTTTCATTGTTCTTTATTAGCATGCATTTGTCAGAAATTTCATTATGACACAGAAACAGTCTATTATCAGCCCTCTTTACTGAAATAAAATTCTTCCCTTCTTTATCATAGATATTTAACCTTCCATGCTTGATTATGGTAGTAAAGCCAAGTTCATCTAACTGTCCAAGACTTAGAATGTTTGTTTTCAAGCTAGGAATATAAAGAACACTAGATATAGTCCTCACTTCTCCAATGTTATCAGAAAACTGTACACTTCCCTTTCCTGCTATGCTAACAAATGAACCATCACCAAATTTCACTTGTCCACAGCAAGTAGTATTCACATTATGTAAGCATGCAAGATTTCTGGTCATATGACTAGTTGCACCCGAATCTAAGTACCAAGTATCACATGTTGTATCAAAAACAGAATTATGAGAATTGATACCTTGTAAGAGAGTATCACTCTTACTACCTTCATCCTCTATGGCCATAAGAATTGCATGATGCTCATGAAGCTCCTTGTCTTCATCTGTCTCAGCCAAGAACACCCTTTCTTCCTTCTTACACTCCAAAGCATAGTGCCCAAATTTTTGACAACTAAAGCACTTCACATGAGACTTGTCATTCTTCGGTTTTTCTTGTGCCAAGTTAGCAAAATTGGAGTTGTATCTGCCTCTACCACGTCCTCCATTAAAATTGCCACCAAACCTTCCTCTTCCTTGAGCAAAACCTCTTGCTCTTCCTTGGCCCCTTCCAGACCAATTATTAGAGAAATCCTTGTGTTGCTTTGCCTCATAATTGGTACGGGTCAGCAACACTTGGTTTTCTTCTTCTTGCAAAGAGGGTGCGATTCTAACTTCAAAGGTCTTCAAAGCCCCTACTACATAATCAACAGTCATGGTGGTTAAATCACCAAACTGTTCTAAATTACATGCAATAGGATAAAATTTAGAAGGAATAGATCGCAGCAACTTCTCTACAACCAATTGCTCCTTCATCTCTAAACTGAGATTTCTCATCTCAGTCACCACCGAAGAGAGCCTGCCAACATAATCATCTATTGACTCTGAGTTCTTCATTTGTAGCTTCTCAAATTCACCACGTAAACGACTACCTTTTGCGTTCCTGAATTTTTCGCCCCTACGTGGAGATTCTTCAATGTATCCCACGTTTCTTTTGCTGTCTTCTTATCAGCAACAAGCGCCAATACTTCATCACTTAAGGATTGATGAATTATTGATCGTGCCACCTTGTCTTTCTTTCGGTCTACCTGCGCAGCACCTCCTTCCGGCTTGATCGCTTCCCACGCTCCTTGCGCATCAAGGAACGACTCCATACGAACAGCCCACATCGTGTAGTTGCCTCCCTTGATTAGCAACGAACCTGCTTGATGACTCCCTCCTACCGCTGAGGAGGTTCTGAGCACAGCATCTCCGGACGTGCCAATCAACGCCTTCTTCCAAGATGTCGGCGTCTGCATCGACATCTTCTAAGATATCACCTGAGCGCACCTTGCTCTGATACCAATTGTTGGAAAAGAGGCAATGAAACAGTAATCAGCAAAAACAGAGGATTGACAGCAACAGCAATGTAAAGGGAAATTGCGTGTAGAGAAGCAATGATACTCCTCTCACGTATATTGTATTCAATGTATCAAAGTTGCAAATAACAGAATTGGAAACAAACTGAGAAGAATTAGAACAACTTCCAACTTCTCCCTACATTGTATCAAAGGAAATTTTAATCAAACAAAAACTTTCCTACTACATATTACTGAATGTTCCTATTACTGATTATTACTGAATTTTACCAAAAAACAAGCTTATTTTCATCAATATGTATGTCTCTAAATGTCACCTAGGTTATATACAATATCGGTGTCACTAGTGTAAATCATATATAACATCTTTATTTTTATATTACATGACTCGGGCTGTCGGCCTATGCTTAAGGAAAGCCCTGGCTTAGGATTTCTCTAAGCCCATCAGTGCCATTACAGTCTATGTCTCTGCCTATGCCCGCTGCACTAATGCTGGCGGAGAGGACGAGTGACCCATAATCACTCTCCATCGTTTCGCTAGTCGCTGACCATGCCTCCCCTGACAAAATCATCGTGCCCTTACATCCTCCCCGGATCCGTAGGGGCAACGACATCTGTGTAGTACTACACACTGTCCGTAAACAGGGTCACCATCACAACAGTCTCATCGGCCACGGCTAGCCGAAATAATAACTCTAGGATCCGGACTACTCATCTGATCGTCTACAGAATGTTAAGGATGATAGTCGTGTGGTCTACGGATCCACTGTCCAAGGCGTCGCATAGGGAATCACCTTCCCATTCCAATAGCAGTCAACGTTGATCGGGATAAACACACATCCGCAAAATGGGCTGTGGTAACCCCGTCTCCATCGGTGCCAAGTCCATGGTAGGGTTCATGTAAACCCCCATCACTTTGAAAAAAAAAAAATGGACCGGTTCAGGTGAACCGGCTTAGACCGGGCGAAGAGGCGAGGCGGGGCGAGCGAGAAGAGCAAGCGCCCTTCCCACTCGAGCCATCGTCCTCGAGCACGCGAATGTCGCTTCGTCTTCTCCCGCACCGAGCAGCGCCGGTGACCTTTTCTTCGTCGTCGGCTGCTGCCCGCCGTCGTCGACGGCCGTCCGCCCTCGTCCACCCCCAGTGAGCAACTCCCGGCGGAAAGGGCGACTCGGCGACGCCCCTTTCCCTTCCTGTTCGCGCAACCACCGCAGCAGAGGAGCTGCTGCCGTCCGGTCGTCGCCCAGCGCTCGAAATCCCTCGACGGTCGTCTCCTCCGCATCTCCACGGGCCTTCGTGGAGTTCGAAGACCCCTCAGCGGGCGGCTGTACTCGCCGCCCCTGTTCGAGCGACCAAACCCTACCGGCGGCGGCTGCAAATCGCGATCCGCTCGCTTCGCCGGCCGGAACTCCGCCCTTTCCTTCTCCGGACGTCCGCGAGGTGAGCAGCCGTGTTTCCCCCATGAAAAGGGGTGGTTTTCACCCTCCGGTGGAGACGCCGTGAGTTCGTCGGAGACGACGCCGGAAAGATCGCCGTTTAGGTGCTGATGGTCGTCATTCTCGCAGATCGGCGTGGTCTCCGCGTTGAGTGAGGAGCTACGAAGCTCGCCGGCCGGTTAGCCTTCGTTTTCGCGAGCTCCGGCGAGGTGGCGGCTAGGGTTCCGGCGGCGGCGCTGCGTTTTCCGGCGGTGCACAGTTAATCCGGCGAAGGTGCTTAATTAGGGCTTAAACGCGATTAGCGAATGCTAAGCATGATTAGTTAAGCGTTAAGCATGATTAGTGTAAATATAATATGTTATTAGAGTAAGATGTATTAACGTTTGCTTAGTTTAATTAAAAGCATGATTAGTGTTAATTAACTATGCTCAGTGAATAAGAAATTATTTCTTTAATGAAAACGGTTGGGTGGAATCAAGTGGGATTAAATCGGTTGGGTTTGAGTTAGGTTTGGGTTCGGGTTAAGTTGGGTTGGGTGAGCCGAATCAACTAAGTTGAACCTGGTTCGAGCTCGAGTCAAACTAGATTGAATTGAATTTAGCTGAACCGGAATCGAACCAAATCGAATCGAACCGAACCGAACCGGGTGAACAGTAACCCGAACCGTTGACCGAGTCAACAGCTGACCCAGTCAGCATTGACCGGGCCCACCGCTGACCCAGTCAGCGTTGACCGGGCCCACTGCTGACCCAGTTAGCATTGACCAGTCAACGTTGACCGTTGACTAGGTCAGAAAAATAATAAAAAAATAAATTAAATTAAATAATTAATAAAATAATAAAATAATATTAAAATAATAAAATAATATTAAAATAATATTAAAATATTAAAAAAATAATAAAAATTTCTATGGGTTCTACTTGGGTCTTGGACGACTTGGGCCAAGTTATGGATGAGTTTGATGAGTAGAAATTGAATAAAAATTCATTGAAGTGATTAGCTAAAAAGGTAAAAATATGATTAATTTAGAATTCATTAGGTGAGATTAATCCTAAACATGCATATGATTAATTTAATGTAATAATTATTTAACTGATAGATTTTAATTTATTTATCTTAAGGGAAATAAATTAAATCTATTTTAAATAATTTTTATTAAATAGGATTATTGTGGGTACGCGATCCGAGAAGCTCGGCGGGTGATATTCTCCGCGCGACTTGGTTCCCAGAAGTAGATCGCTATCCCAGGTGCGTTGGTTCTCCGTCGGTAGGATTTATTCACGCTAGGGAATTCCCGTTGGGGTTTTCTTAGGAATAATTCTTGGATGTCTTCAATATGATAAATCATAATGTTTGATAAGATTTAAATTGTTATGCATGCTAGCATAGTTATCTTATCTAACATGTTTGGCCTGCTAGGTATCTAACATGCTTTATAATCATGTCTTGCATGCTAAATTGCTTCGGTATGATATGTTAAATAACTACCATGCGGACATAGATAATACGTGCGACATGTTAGAACCTTTGGCGACGTCACCGCCACTTAGAGAAAAAGGGGCCTTTTTCCATATGCCCCGGTCGACTGCCGCGTCCCGACGGTGGTCACACGGTAACGTTCCCGTTAGGCGCCACTCCCGAGGTTGATGCATAGCGGAGCACTGGGAGCACCACTCCCGACGTTATGCATAGCTTATATACTGGGAGCTAGTAGGGTAAGGGACTGTACACACTCCATGGTCATGTTAGACTGGAAATATGGAGCAAGTCCTTACCCGAAATCTTCACCCGCACGAGTGTCGTTGTAGGCGGCCTCGTGATAGTCCTGAGATGGTTAGCTAGGATGAACCCTACCATGGACTTGGCACCGACGAAGTCGAGGGCCACAGCCCATCGTGCGGATGTGCGCCAATCTCGATAGACGTCGACGGCTATTGGACTGGGAAGGTGATTCCACATGCGACGCCTTGGACAGTGGATCCGTAGACCGCACGGCTATCACCCTTGACGTCTGCAGACGATCGGATGAGTAGTTCAGATCCTAGGGTGGTTATTTCGGCTAGCCGTGGCCGATGATTTTTAAGAGAGGTGACCCTGTCTGCGGGCAGTGTGTAGTACTACACGGGTTGTCGTGACCCCTACGGAATCCTGGGAGGATGTAAGGGCACGACGGTTTTGCTAGGGGAGGCATGGTTGGCGACTAGTGAAACAACAGGAGAGGGACTCTCGGTCATCCGTCCTCTCTGCCAACATCAGTGCAACGGGCATAGGTAGAGACTGAGACAGAAAGGCACTGACGGGCTTATTGATACCCCCGGCCCGGGTAGTCACTAAGCGTAGGCTGGCAGCCCGAGTTTATGAAACTTAAAAGTCTCACCATGACATAGGTGATAGACTACTGATATGCACACTAGACATGACTTAGGTGACATCTAGTGGCATGTACACATGTATTTAATTATTTATTTAATTTGTTATTTATGCTGTCTATTTTTATATAAATTGTTTAAACGATATGGCATGAAAGATGATGATTAATTACCAAAGACATCCTAGAATACTCCTCCTAGCCTTTGATTTCCTTATTCGGTAGAGCCGTAATTTCGCATTAGGCCGCAAGGCTGAGCACACCGCGTTCAATGTGTGTGCAGGTGTCGACGCACGAGACGAGATCGTTGATGGTGGGTTCGTCGCGGAAGGTATACGACTGCTGTTATGAGTTTTCGTATGTCGGTCTTAGATTTGTATTAGGAGATATCGGGACTGTATTTAAGATGTTATTTGAAAATGTGGGTGTATGTAGTTTAGTATTTGTATTTATGCCTTGTATGGGCTTGTCGGGCTCATACGGCGGTTGCCACGTGTCGTCCTGCGGGTCGGGGCGTGACAGTTCATCCTCGCTAGCCATCTAAAGACTATCACAGTGTCGCCTAAACGACACTCGTGCGGGTATCGGTACCTGGGTATTGACCCACTCCATTTTTGGTCTATCTTGACCTAGGAGTTAATCTGGTCCAACCCTCAACTCACTCCTAATATCTAAGTTATCCATGATCTGTAGCCTTGTGAGGTGCTGGTGTGTGAACATCACTAACCGAACGCTAATGGTTCGCGATGTCATCTAGGGTGCATCGATAACACCCTTAGTTTAAAATTTAGTGATGTTCTTACGTGGTACTAGTATCATGTCACCTATGTCTCTATACTAAAGTGTCCGGTATAAATCATGATACTATGTTCTATGTTTGCTTCATCTTTTATCATTTTACGCATGATATTATTTGCATTCAACATTATAGCATAATTAATTAATATGCAGTAAAAATAATATATCAGCCGAGTAAAAGATAAAATAAGCATACGTGGCATGTTAGCATGCTAAATAAAATATAATAACATAACATGCATTTTTCTTGGTAGTTTTAGAAGCATGATATTTATTTAGTTGGCAAGCATCCAAGAATTTTCCAACAAAATCTATTTAAGATTTTCCCTAGCTGGAATAAATCATACTATGATGAGCCTACGCACCTGATTTGGTGGTTTATTCTTCGGAACCAACCTAAGGTCCGTTCGCTGAATTTTATTCTCTGACACTGTCTCGATCCACGTGTCGTCATTTACGCATTTTATATTTTCATGTTAATTATTCAATGAATTTTAATTCTTAATTTAGAAATAGTTTCTCAAATCTCTCTTCACCACTACTCTTCGAATGATCTCTAGAATTACCCCATTTTTTTTCCAAGTTCGCCGGAACCATCGCCGGCGAAGTTCTTCGATCGACACTAATATTGGTACCAATCGAAAGCTCTCTTTATGAGGATTCCAAAAATCATATTTGTCCCAATTTTTATAGCTCACACGCGATCAATTTCACCGATTAAATCAATTTGGGTGAAATTCCTAAGTTAGGGTTTTTAGCTCGCCGGCGGCTAACAACCCTCAACTCAAGTACCAATGGATAGCTCTCGTCAAGGAGAATCCATAGGTACCAAGTTTGTAAGGTTTCATGGCCGGAATCGCTGGAAATCGTCGGAGCAAGCTCCGGTGATCGAAACCGTCGCCGCCGACACCTCTCGCATGATTTCTCCCTCATCTCTACACCAAATTTGGGCATCTTGGTATCAAAATGAAGAGGAGGTCGAGATCTACCTGTGGCTAAAATTTGGGAGCTAGTTCGTTGTGGTTTCATCGGAGCATCATCGGGAAGTTTGCATCGCCATCGCCGGTCTGTGCGGAGGAGGAGAGAGAGAGAGGGGGGAGCGCGCCCTTGGTGGGAAGAAAATGAGTTTTTTTTTTCTTCTTCTAATTAGTTAATTAAAATCTTAAATCTTTATTGTACAATTGACCAATCAAACGACGTCCAAATTACGATCCGTCTGCGCCGTTGGATTCCTTATCAAAAATACTACCTGATGGTATAATTTTCACATCAAAATCTCATACTTCAAAAATCCATATGATTTTACAAATAAGTCCTTTAAAGAATTTCTTTTACGATTAAATTCTCCAAATACTAAAATTACTCTATTGCCCTTATTCAAAAATCACGGGTCTCACACTATCAATGTGTCGCGATGAGAGCTATCCATTGGTACCGAAGTTGTCAACCATTGGCCGCTGGTCGATCGCCGGTGAATGAAAAATCTAAATTTCTGGGTTTCTCCATCGTGAGCTTTTTTAGCAAAATTAGCCAATGGTGAAGCTCCAAACGATGGGGCAAATATGATTTTTGGATTCTTGGTGATGAGATTCATTTGCGTATTTTTTATTTTCCTAAAAATTATTCAATGAATTTTAATTCTCAATCCAAAAATAACTTCTCAAATTCGTCTTTGCCACTACTCTTGGAATAATCTCCAGATTCACTCTAAATTTTTTTCCAAGTTCATCTAAATTTTTTTTCGGCTAGAACCCTTGCCGGCGATCCTCTCTAATCAACACCAATAATGGTATCAATCAAAAGCTCTCTTTACTAAGGATCCAAAAATCATATTTGCTCGATCATTTGGAGTTTCGTCGTCGTCCAATTTGAAGCTCACGATGGTGAAACCCAAAAATTTGAGGGTATTTTCCAAGAGATTCTCTTGCATCACTAAACCGGCATGAGCCACTTTTGACTTTGGTTTTCAAGGAGGACGATAAACAAATAACCAACAATCTTTTTTTTTCTATGGATAAAAAAAAGCCTACTCTTCTAGATTGATGTTTGACCGACCTGATTAATTATATAAAGATCCACTCATAAGTTAAAATTATTGAAATGCCACCATCTCAATATCAAACCAGGGATCTTATAATAGTGAGACCATCTCCATATGGTTAAGGTTATTGTAATCGTATGTCCAAATTCGATGGAATATTTAATCATATCAAAATACAATTTGCTAAAAATTGAATATATATATATATATAATTGGCAGAGAAAATATAAATATACAACTTACTATGTGAAGGATAATAATATTTTTTATAAGTTATTACTCGTTAACATACATAAAAAAAACAAAGTAACAAAATAAAAGAAGTAAACATATGAGTTGAAAATTTTCTAGAAAAAACATATCATTAACAACTAGCAAAGAAGATAAATGCAACATGGACAGGAGGAAAAAGCTCACAGCCATCACATGTAAATTTTGAGAAACTAATGTGTATTTCTAATAGAGAAAGAACTTCGAATAAATAGAATAGTGAAATCCCTATTTCTATGATTAAAATAGTACCATAGCAAAACTCAAGAATAACAATCATATAAACAGAAGCCATGCTCAATGGTTGGAGAGGCCGACTCAACTTCACCATCGTACAACTTGATAATTTTAACATCATCTTGGGCCTCCTCAACTTCAACATCGTTCAGCTTGATAATTTTAACATCATCTTGAGCCTCCTCACTACCAAGGTTATGGTAGCTCCACATCTAGGTGGAACCATGGTCCTTCACTCGACTTAGCCCTTATGCATCAAGCGCATTAAAAAGACATCTACCACAAAAACATCAAGTGCAACCACATCAACCACGGCGACGTCCCTAACTAAGATGTAGCCAACACCGATTGTCACGCCCCAAACCACCTCTGGGCACGTGGCAACCGCCGTATAAGCTGTACTACAACACCACAACTTATACAAGGCTTAAAAGTATTACAAAGCACTATAATTTTTATTAGTTAAACAAAATGATAGCAAACACATTACAAGTAAACCAACACTATCAATTCAAATCTCCATCCAGACCACTATGTCGATATTGTTTACCAAGCTAAGTTCTCTCTTACTCCCTGCTAGTAGCTGACCTGTAACCTCGCAACAAGGGAAAAATGTGCACATCTGAGTTGCGAGACTCAATGAGGCTACAAAGAGAGAACCCTAAAAATGGGCATAAGGTATTGTACATACCAACAAGATAATGTATCCACTAAATCACATACTTAAATTAACATGTCAACAATATATATTAAGACAATAAATATGGAATAATACGAACATGATCATCACAAGATATACAACAAGATATCCATGACAAGGTATAAAGGGAATATAAGAAGTGTGAACATAACATTACTACCAAAATAAGGATGTAATATTACTTTATTTATTACAACCTCTTCTATACATTCTACACCTAAGGCAGCCACTTATATTCAAGGTAAATCCCTCGTCAGAGATTTCCCTAAACCCGTCAGTGTTAACTCGTCTCTGTCCTATAGGCTTGTACACTAACGTTGGCAGAAGGAGCTGGTGATCACGGTACCCCTTCTCGCTAACACAAGATCTTTCCAAGCCAAGTAACCAAACAGCGCTGTAATTCTGCACCATGGCAAGATCACCATTCCAAATCACATATCAAATACATCTACAGCCTTGCAAGCTGAGATCCACCATATATGATACCAATGAACCTGGACTGCTCAGGGATCCCACCACTGTTGAGCATGTCAGTGTCAATCAGGTTCCCTAGTCTCGGTAGCGCATGGGACGGTACTGTTCCTAGTACACCCTCTACCTTGTGTAACACAATTAAGTTGAGCTCTGCACCGAAGTGAGATCTCGGCTACACCAAGGTATTAGTGACTTAGGTCAACCGAACTTGCCTTTCCACCTTACTAGCACATGGCTCCTCACCACATGTTGGCACATACGATGCCCAAGAACTCATATCTTCTCCTAGGTTCTCATAGCCTTAAGATGTCTAGAGTTCTTAATCATATATCAAATCAGATCACTCTAGGTGTTATCATAATATCAACCTAAAATGTCTCAATTTATTATCTCATGTTCTCATGTTTCATGTTCTCACTATGTGTCTCTACAACTCTAGCAACATGAACATATCAATAATAACATCACATGAGCATAATATCATCATCATGCATATAATAGCATCATACATATACCCTCGTGGTATATCTTTCAACTCACATCAAGAGTATGCATATAGCAATATTTTACATACCAACATGGTATAACTTTCAGCTCATATCAAGAGCAAACATGTAAATAACATCAACATGAACTAGCATGATATCACTTTCAACCTTATAACAAAAGCATGCATGTGATAACAACATACATGAACTATCATGTTATAACCTTCAAACTCATGTCAATAGCATGCATATAAGAGCATCATACACAACTAGCATGGTATAACTTTTTAATAAATCACATGCTAATTAAATATGCAACCAAGCAGATAACCAACTTATCAGCATGTACAATATTTAATAACGACCCTTAGGACTCAGCATCTGTAGTAGGCCAAATAAAATTTGAAACCATAAATCCTCACCTGAGTCTTAAGTAGATCTTTAACAAGAATCATAGCTTGGCTGTGACTCTTAAAGCAAGCAAGCAATCAACCGAGCAAATAATTCTTTTCTACACAAATCACAGCTTAGCTGTGATTTGTCAAGCAATAGCACAGCAACACAATCTCCTAAAATAAATTAAAGGCAATCAAACAAGCATACATAAATAACACATCTCAATCAAACATCTTAACAACCCCTCTACTCACAACCTCACACCAATTTTTATTTAATTTCTTTTCTACCAACCAAATAAATTAATCAATTCAAATAGACACAACTACTACAATTATACATCCACCAACCCTAGTCATACCTATGTTTATATTCAAACTATATCATAAGACCACAAATTAAATATCTATTTTCATAAATAAATTATTCAACAATTTAATTAATCATATAAATCAACTATATCACCTTAATTAATCTAAACATAACTTTTAATAATTCTATAAAAATCTAATTACCACAAATAAATATATTAAATCATAATTTTCCTAATTTTATTAACTAGAAAATCTAATTATCCTAATTATCCAATTTAATCACAACATACAATTTATAAATTCTGTAAAAATTCTAATTAAATCATTTTAACTCTATTTAATATGAATCAAACATAATAACATCTAATAAAATATTCTTTCATGCAAAGAGCATCCAAATAATCTATTTAATACTTAAATAAACCTAAACCAACTTAATTTAATAAAACACTATCTTCACGGTATCGTATAATTCCAATTAAATCACATAAATTATGTCTAAGCATAAATTAGCATCATAAATTATTTTAGATTTTTCTGACAACATTAATACGCTCAAACCCTTGAACCCAACCTAAAGTACTTCAAGGCAGGTCTAAAATATATATAAAAATTTTAAATAATTTTATTAAAGCTCAAAACTCACCGATCAAGCCTTAGCCACTTGAACCAAATTAAATCAATCAACAAGCCGCGAAGCTAGCCAACCCGCAGCTGAACTGCAACTAAACCAGTCGCTCACCGAACCAGACCAACATCCGCACAACGCACGTCGGGCTATGCTAGGCATGGAAAGACCACAGCCCACAACCCATTGTATAGGAAGATTTCATATTGCAGGTGTGAGGGAGGGGCACCATCCCTTATATAGGACCACGATGCAACTCCTTTCCAAGAATTCCCAAATGTGAGACTAAATATTCCTTAAATAGAAAAGGATTCAACTCCTTTCCAAGAATTCTCTGATGTGGGACTAAATATTTCTTAAATTAGAAAATAATACATGAGACCAATGACCCATGCAAGTATTAAACTCGTGACCTTTGTGTTATTAGTACAACACTCAAACCACTTCACTAACCAGCCAAGTAATAACTTTTTTTCTTTTTGTTAAAGAAAAATAGGGTTTACACCGATGATGAAGATGGCATACCCTTGCCATACCGACTAATGTTTGTCATGCAAGTTGGAGGGGCTATGAAGGCCATCCTCGACCAACAAGGTATACTTGCTCGCCTGCCTCTTCTAAATTGCCCAAGGAGGGACTCAACCACATCTACCCTAATTCTAAATTGCCCAAGGAGGGACTCAACCACATCTACCCTAATCAAAGGAGAAGCCCCAACATACCCCCTCGATCGGTTCATCATCGTGAAAGAGCAACCAATCCAAAACAAAGGCACAAATAGCAAGATTCCCCAACAATGAGCAACTTAGAGGTAGATTCAACTCTTGTCCCTCTATTTATGCAGATATGAAGTGTTTATTTTTAAGAATATGATGAGACTTGAACCCAAGACCTCATGATCCTTCCGTATAGAGTCCAATTACTCTAACCAAAGGGACCTACACTTTGTGTACATGCAGATATGAAGTGTTGGGATGATAAAAGCCATGAGAGATTGAGGCTTGCCGCACCACCAAGCAACTTGGTCGAAGTAATTGATGAAGCCACACCAACTGCAAAAGAAGGATACATTGAAGGATGCTACCATGGTGATCAAGACCCCTTCAAGTCTATCTCTACCCCGGACCATAGGGGGAGACCAGCAAGAGAAAGTACTATTTTGTGTAAAAAATTATTGCAGCAAGCAATGAACATTAATCGACACCCAAGTGACCGAGCACCTTAGCCGCATGCATGGCCAAAAGTTGGAGAGCATCCATGCCATGTTGAACCACAAAGCATACATTTCAGAGCTTCAAGATTCAAGAAAAGGTTATCTTCATGATAAGGAGTCAATGAGGGCGTAAACATCTTTAGGTGGTGGAAGATTATTATACCTTTAACTTCATGACGCCCCCGAGTCCAACTCAAGTGGCTCAGGATATACTCAAAGGTGTCCAAGAGTAGCGCAACTCACCAAGGAGGATCTAAGGAGCAAGCATCTCAG
This sequence comes from Thalia dealbata, assembly GCA_030544415.1. Classification (NCBI taxonomy): domain Eukaryota; kingdom Viridiplantae; phylum Streptophyta; class Magnoliopsida; order Zingiberales; family Marantaceae; genus Thalia; species Thalia dealbata. Next base: position 18,051,226 of record CM060460.1, read on the forward strand.
CTCTGTTCTATATGCAAAAGGGAGGCCTTAGCCATCCTAAGACCGGATGAAGTATAAGCAAAGTTCAAGTTGAGACATGTGGAAGAATTCAATATGAAGTTACTTAACCTAAAGAAGACCATTAATAACACACATATCAAATGAGGAGAAGACTCAGTAAAGACTTGCTCTAGATTTACCCAAAAGGTCACACATCTTAAATATGTCCCAAATGTGCCGCACACTCGGGGCACATCTCTGCTCACTCACGTGTGCCCTGCTCATGCCTCGGACATCCCTGTGCTCATCCTGGATGCACCTCGTGCACCCAATTTGTGATCAAGCTTGGATTTAATCTCTATCATTGATCATAATTGACCCTTCCCCCCTTAGTTGAGCCTTGAACCTATCAAATTATGGACGAATAACAAGTTAGCTTGAAGGAAGCCTTGATCATGCAAATCGGAGAGGATTTTTGCCAAGATACATCAAGGGAGTCGATTACAATAATTCGACTTCATCATTGAGGAAGGAAGTGCCCTAGCCGACTTCTCCAACCCTCAATTCATGGTGAAGCCTTCAAGAGTGATCTGAAGACCAAATCTAAGCCTTAAGGAGTTGTGATAGTCCACCCAAAGCATCTCCATCGTTGAAGAAAACCAATAGGTGTTGAGAAGCCCTAGCCAACTTGATTGAGGAGGTAGTTGTGCTAATTTCTCTCCTAAATTTTAGGAGAATTATTCATGCAATCTAATGTAACCCTAGCCACCCCTCATGGCTATCAATCTTATGTAACTAGGAAGGGTTACAAGTATGTTTCATCATTTCCTATCTAGAGCTTAGTTGAATATCTATATAATAAGTTAGGACCAGCAAATTTATGGTTACCTTGTAGGCCCGTGGCATGGGATTTTGAGAGTTTTTGGGTTAATACAATTAGCATTTTCTCTCAAAGAGCTCAACATCCTCCTCCCTCTCCATCAACTTCCTGCAAACAAGTACAAAGACTTTGTGTGTTCTAGTCTGATACTAAAGAAGGCTTGGGCGCCCACGGCATCTTGCCGCACATCCACTTCGGCCTAAATTCATGAGTCTTTATAAATTTATTTAATTCTTGAAGTAGGGGTATGACACCCTACTTGCATAAATATCGTGATGTAGATACTTTTATCTATCCATGCAAGTAAATCTATATATAACTAGGATATCTTTATAAGAAAGAATTACTTCTGCCAAAGAGGGATCTATAACTTCGATCCAAACAGTTTATGTACATGTGGACGATTTGACCGACTCTGCACCTTTGTAATAGCATAATGTAAAAATAAGTTTTCAATACCTAGTTCTTGAAGACTAAATATGATCACTCTACCTAGAGAATAGATAGTCATATACTATTTTTAACTCTTTCTCAATCCACGTACTATCATTTCTAAGTTTTCTATTTTTCTATGAATTATTTTAATAAAATTTTATTTTTAATCTTGTAACAATTTTTTTAAATTCTACTTGACAATCACTCTTAGAATACTCTCTAGATTCACTCTAAATTTTATTTAGAGTTTATTGAAAAATCATCAAAAAGTTCATTGACGATGAATTTCACGGGGATCAACCCCATCATCAATTTAATTTGATTCGCCTCATCTTTCTAAACCATAACTCAAATTTTAAAAAATTCTGATTGCCTCAACCTTTGTTTATGATGTTTATGATCGATTTCTTCCACAAAAGTCAGTGATCATCATCGTCGATCACCTTTGATTATCAACCAATCGTTCTCAAACTTCTGAATATTCATATTTAGAGTGTAATCTTACTGACAACTTGCTCACCGGCAACATTCGATTGACCCTTCTTCAACGCGTCATTTCTCCTTCATTTGTTCACAAAAATTGGCATCTTGAATAATGAAGGGGGACATCGAGATCTACCTAGGGCTAAAGTTTTATAATTCGATTCACTATATTTTGGTCGGGACATCAGGAATCCACCTCATCGTTGTCACCCACACGTGAGAGGTGTCACGCCCCGAAGCACCTGCTGGGCGCGTGGCAATCGTCGCATGAGCTCACCAACCCATGCAAGGCAAAACAGGATCTTATTTAGGCAATATAAACAACTAGTAATATTAATAAAATAAATAATACAGTCTCTTAGTACAGTCCCGATATCGATCTACTACATGCTACGTCCCAAAATCAAGAAAGAACCGGAACGGGGACGATAGCACACCTCGGATGACGCAACCCTCGTCTGCAAATCTGACCGACACCGCTACACCTGCACACACATTAAACTTGGTGTGCTCAGCCTTGCGGCCGAGTGCGTATTTCCCGCTCAAAACGATAGCACGAAATCAAAGGCTAGAGGGCTCATTCAAGGATGCCTTAATGAGATTAGTTATCAAACAACCATTTTTTATGTAATATCAATTTTTATCTCGTCAAGCTATATGTCAACCTATGTTATAAATATGTGTATGTCTCTAGATGTCACCTAGGTCATATCTCATAAGTCGGTGTCACTAAAATAAGTTGTCAAACCTGACTCTAACTCATATTGTATATCTCGGGCTGCCACGTATGCTTAAGGATTAGCCCGGGCCCGGGACGTCCTTAAGCCCATCAGTGCCTTTACAGTCTAAGTCTCTACCTGTGCCCGCTGCACTGATGTTGGCGGAGAGGACGGGTGACCCAATAACCCTCTCCCTCGTCTCGCTAGTCGCCAACTATGCCTCCCCTAGCGAAACCGTCGTGCCCTTACAGCCTCCCCGGACTCCGTAGGGGCACGACCCCAGTGTAGTACTACACTCTGTCCGTAGACAGGGTCACCATCACACAAGAGCCATCGGTCACGGCTAGTCGAAATAAGAACAACCCTAGGATCCGGACTACTCATCCGATCGTCTGCAGGACGTCAAGGATGCTAGCCGTGCGGTCAACGGATCCACTGTCCAAGGCGTAAGGAAATCACCCCTCTAACTCAAAAGCAATTTATGCTGGCCGAATCGAACGCACATCCGCACGATGGGTTGTGGTGTTTCGACCTCATATCTGCTAAATCGTCGAGTAGGATTATCCCCGCTAGCCATCTGAGGACTATCACGGTGTCGCCGAGGCGGCACACGTGCGGGTATAGGAACCTAGGTTGGAACCACTCCATGTGCTGGTCTGATCTGACCCAGGAGTTAACTGGTCCAATCCCTCAGCCCCGCTCCCAGTATCTAAGCTATCAGAAGCCTCGGGAGGGGTGAACATCACTAACCGAACACTGGTGGTTCGCGATGTTATCTAGGCTGCATAATAGCATCCTGTTGGTATTTCAGTGATGTTCCTAAAATATGATAGTATCATGTCACCTGTCTCTATACTAGAGTGTCTGGTGTATGTCGCGATACAATGTTTTATGGTTTATCATGGTCCCCTATTCCGCATGATAGCTATGTGTGTAGTCTGCCATATAACATCAATAAATAATAACATGCGGTAGGAGGAACATAGCATGCTAGATAAATAATAAACGATAAGCAGATAAGCAGGTGAAACAATTAATAAAACATGTATTTCTAGCATGGACATGTATTTTGGTATTTTAATAGGCATAATATTTATTTAATTAGCAGGCATCCAAGAATCTCCAAAAAAATCTAATTAAGATTTACCCTAGCTTATGTTATAGTGAGCCTACGCACCTGTATCGTGTGTCGGGCTTCAAAACTTATCCAAAAGAAGTTTAGAAACTTTGGTAACGATGTAGATCGCACACAGATAATATTCCTAAAGTAAGAAAATTTATTTAGAATTTTCTGTAATTAATTAGGATAGAAATGATTATTAATCGGTCTAATTTGTTTAGCCCAACTTTATTCCTAAAGCCCAAGCCCATATCCATTCTCAATCCATATCAATTTGGTCAAAATTGATCAAAATTAACTTTAATTGACCAAATTGATCAAATCTAAATCAATCTAAATCAATTTAACTCAACTCGGGTTCAAATAGTGAAATTGGTTCAGTTCGGATTCAATTAAAGTCAATTTGATTCAATTGGTTCAATCTGGATTCTATTTAATTTGATTTGGTTCAAATCTGATTCAATTTAATCTAATTGGGCTCAACTCAGGTTTAAATCAATTCAAATTGATTCAGTCTGAGCTTAGATTAATTCAGTCTGACTCAATCTAAGTTCGAATCACTTCACTTTGGTTCAACTCATATCTAGTCCAATTTAATTTAATTGATCCAATCCAATTCAGCTCAGCTCAAATCAAGCCCAGTTCATGTGATTCAGTCGAGTCCGCCCAATCCGACTCAACTGGACTCCAGCTCGAACCCATCCAACTATTCTGACTCAACTTAACCCAACTTAAAATAAACTTAATCCAAACTCATGTCCGAACCCAACTTGACCCAACTCAATTAATCGATTTACCTCAACCCATTTCTTAACTCCTTAACTAACCAACTTAATTAATTCACTAATCCTTCTTAACTTAATTAATTAAATATTTATCATCCTTAAGGAAAAATTCCTTCGGACAAAAGGGCGAGAGTAGAGGAGCTTTACCTCTGCTCGTGCGCTCCACCTCCAGCTCCGGCAAGGTTGCCGCAACTCCGGCAAAGTCCGGTGAGGTTGCCCCATCTCCGGAGACAGCCCTCCGGCTTCGGAAGGAGTCCGTTGGAGCCTCCGCAAGCGACGGCGACGGCGACGAAAGGCGAGCGTGAAGCTGGGTAAAGGGAGATCGGAAAAAGGGCAGCAGCTCCGGTGGCCACCCTTCGAGCTCCGTGGAGGCAAGGCACGGACGAATAGGAGTCGCCGTTGAATGGACAACGGCGAGGTGCGAGGAGGGGACATAGGCGGCGAGTAATCGCCGCTCCTAGGCGTGCGAGTGGGATGCTCTGCTCGCGGCTCTGCTTCCGCCCAAGAGCAGGGGAACCTTCAGCTGCAATTTCTGGCAGCAAAGAGGTGAGGGGAAGGCGCAATGGAACAGAGGAAGTGCGGGTGAGATCATCGACGCTCCTCCGCTGCTAGGGGCGTGGATTGCGTGAGGAAGAGGACACCGGCGAGCTGCGTGCGCCTGCGTTCGTGGAAAGGGGCGAAGGCGTTGGGCTTCGCAACAAAGGAGAGGTCATCGTCGACCCTTCTCCGGTGGTCGGCGAGTTGGTTCGTGGAGGAAGAAGGCAGGGGAGCGACGGAGAGAGAGGCGAGGGCGAGGAAGAAGACGATGGGGCGTGAGCGGTGGGCGCAAGGAAGGGGCGCCACGCACAAGTCGATGGAAGAGAGGCAGGAGTAATATTGCAAGCTTCCCAGCATGCCCCTCCCACTTCTCCCTTTTTGCCAAATCACCCTATCTCCTATTTTGAGAAAAAGAAAAAGAAAGAAAAAAAATACCATCTTATTTTACTTTTTTTTTTTTACATATGGTAGGGGTTTACAAGAGGAGCCGGTTCATTGGAACTAAGTTGCAACATTAGATCAGCTAGGGTTAACTCCTCAACCCAACTTAAGTTTTTACCAAACAATCCCCCTAGGTCCGTTTAAACTTAGTTTAATTGTACCATTTCATTGTTTCGTCTTGGTTTAGTTATTTATGCACATTAGAATTTAATTTTTATAAATAAATTTTTCATGTAATTCTATCATCAAAATATATAATATTATCCAATTACCTTTAATTAAAATTATATCCATGATTTCCTTTGAGCTCTAAATTGTTGCTTCAAATGATTTTTTTCCTTCGAGCTTTCTTTTTCCCAGCCACACAAAAGTTTAAAAAACGCCAACTATGAACCACACAAAAGCTTTCTTTCCTTATGCCCGGCGAGCAGCAAATAAGAAAGAGTCCGTCCGTCATTCAATCATCAGGTCTTCCACTCCACAAATGGCCTCCACGGCCTCCCACTCCTTCTCCCCCCTCTTCTGCAGCAGCACGAAGCACGGAGCTGGCCGCCCCGCTCCATGCCAGCTGCACGTCGCCTGCTCCGATTCCTCCGGCGAGCAGCCCCGCAAGCGCCGCGTGGACACCAGAATCCACTGGTCCAACCCAGACGAAGGCTGGATCGGCGGCAAGACGAGGAAGCCCGACAGCGCCACCGCCGCCGACAAGAAAGAACCCTTCTTGGGCGAGAGGTTTGCGGATCTCATCAACAAGTTCGAATCGCACTACCAGTGAGTACTTCCTTGGCTGCTGGATTCTATCGGACCTTTCGTCGAACACCTTTGTGACTGCTCGCTAGGTTTCTGGGCGTGACGGCCGACGCCGACATGGAGGAGATCAAGGCGGCGTACCGTCGGCTGTCGAAGGAGTACCACCCGGACACGACGGCGATGCCCCTCAAGGCGGCGTCGAAGAAGTTCATCCAGCTGCGGGAGGCGTACAACGTGCTCAGCGACGAGGAGAGCCGGCGGTTCTACGACTGGACGCTGGCGCAGGAGGAGGAGAGCCGCCGCCTGCAGCGAATGCGGATGAGGCTGGAGGACCCGCGCGAGCAGGACGTGCGCAACTGGGAGTCCGTACCCGACACCGTCGACCGCCTTGGCGGCAAGAACATGAAGCTGAGCGACCAGGCCATGACAGCGCTCACCATCGACATTGTAATCATCCTCTTTTCCATTTGCTGCATCATCTACGTAGTTCTGTTCAAGGAATCATATTGAGCGGAAACACAAAAAACACACAATTTCGCTGAATGCTCACGACTTGTATAGATCATTAATAATCGAAAACAATTTATCTATTATCTGTGTGGTTCTCAATCCACTTACATCGCGTTGCACCAGCAACGAAACGAGAGATTAAACAAATTGAATGGGTGGAGACAGATCAGGCAGTCTATCTTATGGAATAAATTTCGTGGTAAAAAAGTAAAAATTTAAGAGCTGAATTATTATTATATTCCTTTAAGAATCTTCAAACTCGATGATCTTGGCGACGGATGAGTCGCCGATCCTCTGGAATATGACCACTCGATCAAAAGGCTTCAGTATGCCTACAGATCTGCCGTAGTCTAAAGCCAGCTTCAGTGCTAATTCCTCCTTTGCGCTGGCCTCCTCACCCTGCGTCCACATAAGTGCAGGTGATTTATATCCTCACACTACAATTTTCCACAAACTATATTTTCAACTGGTCATCATGACAGATTATGCATCAATAGCTGTTCGTCATTAAATGTTGCTACAACTATATATTACTTACCGGAGGAGAGACCGCTGAGATAGGATAGACACCTCTTATTGCCTGCAACTTCCTTGCCTGAACAACAGAGTGCACGAACAATATAAACTCCACTCAACATGTTGAATCCTCGTACATGCTTGAAGGAAAAAAAAATTTAGTACCTCACTAGGGCCAAAAGATTTTGACTCCTCAGACTGTGGGTTTCCCTCCGAGAAGACCAGGGCCAGAACAGGCATTGAGGGCCTGTACTTTGCTACTAGCCTGCCAATGCATGTTCCGAAGTTAAATTTCCCAGACTTCTCAAATTTCCATGATTGTACAACTCCTTTAGCCGTGATCAGCATTCCCTCTCCTCATAGTCAACTACTTCTCATAGTTCAATCTTGTAAGGGAAGCATTTGGCATTTACCAAACACACCCTTCAATTTACCCTTATTTTTATTGCTTAGGAATTACTTAAAGAAAGACTCTAGTTTCGTTTTATTGCTGAGTACCTTGCAGCTTTTCCGGTTGTGGTAAACACAACAATGACAGCAGCTTTGACTTTGATAGCAGCACGGACCTTGAATGAAAAAGCACAGAGCGGCTCGTAAGAATTAATCCCTTAGAAGAGGAATTTAGAACTGACTGGATAAAGGCTATTAATATCTTACTGCTGATGATGCAACGGATTCTTCATGAGACATCGGTTCACCAACATATTGCACTATTTTCTTGAATTGATGACTTGAGTTAAATACGCACTCAGCCTACAAGGCAGCAGAGCATATTTCAGCAAAATTTGCGGACACTTGAAAAATAAAGTCCATACTATCAAGGCTAGAACCAAAGAATCGTTCTCCAAAGCATACTTCTGCACAGATCTGACCAACTGTCCTTATTGTTTCAACAGGATAGAGGCCGCGAAGAGTCTCTGCTCCTAATAATATGCCATCGGTCCCTGTAGTTTGAGAAAGGTTACTTCATCTTTCAAAAAAATGGGTAGTGCCAGAAGTTGATGATACAAGCATTGATAACAGACCATCCAGAACAGCATTTGCTACATCAGTTGCCTCAGCACGAGTTGGGCGCAGATTGTCTACCATACTGTCCACTACTCTTGTGACTATAGCAGGTTTGCCAGTCATGTTGCATTTATAAACAGCAGTTTTCTGATACACGAAAACCTGTGTACAACAAATTTAGTAATCATACATCAGAAACTTGTATGGTATAATTTCTTCTGTCTCATTGGTTTCCCTGTGTATCTATTTTTAGAATAGAACCTCTTTCTCTCATGTTAATGTACTTTTCTAGACTTAGTAAGGTATAATTTTATCTGAATGCGTTCGGTAGTTGTTAGTATTTTCTCAAAATATATTTTATATTGTTAGTAGTATATAAGATAGAATCAACTCAGAATCATGTATACATTATTTTTTATTTACTTCAAATTGTTGATAATTAAATCAAATGACTGCTTAGCCATATAAAAGGGTACCTTCTCTGGAGGAAGGTCTATTCCTAAATTCCCTCGCGCAAGGATGATGCCATCGGCTTCCTTGAGAATCTCATCAAGATGTTCCAAACCCTACACAAGAAACAAAATTTCATTGACAAATGAGACAGATGGTATATAGGTGGTGGTATATAGGTGGAGGAAATCCATGAGTTACCTCAAAATTTTCAATTTTGGCATATATCTGGGTATTGTGAAGATTTTGCGATTTAAGAAATTCTCTAAGCTGCATATAATAGATAAATCAGATACTGAGAAGAACAAGACGGAGAATAGCCAGTAACAAACATGAAGTTCGTTAATAAACCCAGCGAAGACGAAGTAAGATCAAATTACAGAAAATGAAACAATTCCTATGCCTGAGTAGCGCTATTCAGAATGTCAGTAATTTTGACGGCACCGTGTTGTTTGGGATGAAGGATATCAAAATGCATGAGAAACTAAATGTTTTTAGACGGTTTAATAACTAGTGGCCTTAATTTGAGTCATACAAACCAAAAAGAAGCTGATACATAATGGAAGGAGAAACACATAGCCAATATGATTTCTTGGGCAATCTAGAAGAAATCCATTACTGTGATGAAAGAGAAACCGAGGATGAGAAATCTCACACATATAAATAAAGTCAAAGACGGGGATATTCAAGATATAACCACTAGTTAAGGGGCGGATTGCTGATCTGTATCTCTCATAAAAGGAAAAACCACTAGTTGGAAATTTGAAATTATGTGTCATTATATCAAAATATTTTGTCTTTAGTTAGAAGAATCTCATACGAGGGAACATATAGATATTTATATATAAAAGAAAAAGGAGTAATGAGAGCACCTCGCGAACATCTTCTGCATGGCGCGTGTAAGACAAAGAAATGAGATCAATGTTGTTTTTCACACCCCAAGTTGAGATCACCTAATCCAGAGAAAGATGCTTTGATCAATAAACAACTTAATGAACCAAAGATAAAAGTAGCAAATAATTTTACATCAGAAATTAGGATATTTAATAAGTTGCATGGAAGAGTTAAAATTGATTACGTAAACAAACATGATTGGAAATGAAACAGTAAGGAAAGTTAACTAAGCAACATAATCCGTTCCGAATATAAAAAAAGAGCATGCTAATATGATAATGAGAACTTGCACTTGTACTTTGTAGATATGCTCCGTGCAAATTTCATAAGGAAACTGATGTAAAGGTTGGATAATATTACTTAGTCCTGCTAGTAAATGTGCTGCATATCGCACAAATTGTAAAGTCCAGTTTGTGTTTGTTCCAACATGAGAAGGAACCTAAAATCCATATAGTGTGAATTAGGGAACTAGTTGGACATCCTCCTCACCTGGTAATCAATCCATAGGCCAAAATCATTCAATAAAAAGTATGCATAGGACTAAGGCATAATTGGGAAAAGATATGGCAAATTGATTGGGAAAATCATTCAATACCGACTCGCCATGAATTACTGACCTCCTTATCTCTACTACTTAGAGTTGGCAAATTGATTGCAGCTTGTGACACATGCACGATCAAGATAGATCCAACAAGTGTGGCACTATTTTTTGCAATACACTTTACGTCATTACCTTCTATCTCCAGAACCTGGAAAGAGATAAATTCACTCTTCTAATAATAAACAAGCAAGGTTTTGTAAGAAGAAAAAACTCAGTTTGATATTGCAGTTTCATGGTATCACCTCAAGCCATACAGATGTTGACTCGCATCCTGTGCAAAGATATTGGCCAACGAAAATGGTGTCCCCTTTTTTAACTGCCTGCAGGTCCACATGGAATAAAGTCACTATTAAAAGGAAGAAAATCATTAAAAGCTACATATGCTTGGGTAAAATGTCTAGGATTCTTGGATGAACAATCTGGTGCAGTTTTTTCTTCACTTGGAGAAGTAATATGAGATCTGCCAAATTTTATTAAACACTAGGAAGTTTATAGCTAGCAGATATGAACGTCAACTAATAGAAATGTTTGGGGGGATTGGGTACTTGGAGCGCAATAACACCTCCAGCTGCCCTTCCTTCCCACTGGCAACTAGGTGCTCCTCATAACGTTTCTCTTCCAGCATGTTCCCTTCCCATCTCCTCTCATTGTTACTGGAAAACCAGTGCTTGCCACCTTCTTCATTGATAATGTCCATTATAGAGAACAATACAGCCTCACTATCGGCTTGGCATGGGAATCGATCCATTGACTTGAGCATGATTGGGAGACACCTCCCAGTGAGGACTTGGCAAGGACTGCACAGGTTTGGGATCCTCCTCATTACCTTAGGGACACTTAAGATTCAAAATACTTCATGATTCGCTCTACTTCCTTGGCCTCCTCATTACCTGTTTTATCCCCAGCCAACTCATTCTTTCCATTCTCTACATCTCTGGTGATCCCCTTGAACAGTCACCACCTCCCATCACCTCCCCTAGTTCATCTATTTTCTCCACCCCTCAGAAAATACACCAAAATTAATTCGATTTGAATTTGGACCCTCTGTAAGTGAAATTCACCAGTGTAATGACAGCTATACCTGTGGGACAGCTTCCTTTTCACTCTCGACGGTAAGCAAAAAAATGCATAATGTGAAATAAAAATATATCTAAAAATTGCTGTGTGAATGCATCAAGAAAATGCAAGTTTGAGGATGGTCCTAAAACACCAAGTATTGAAAGTTAGAATATTATCATTTTAAATTTTCATCATCTAGCATAAATATATTTTTAGATAAGGACAAAAGTAGACGAGTGGTGGAAATTAAGTCACCCATCCAAAATAGACATTAGAAGCAAATCTAGGGTCTTCCATCAAATCGATCAAGAGAATCCAATGATACTAACCTTTGAAAGATCTGGGAAATTTGTTGGTAAAATTTCAGCAGATGGAGTTTTAGAAGAGTCTGAAGTTAGAGTGACATGACTGCCAGCTTTTAATGGAATTGAATCTTCAGAGGTGTTGCAAATTTGAAATTCTGGACCCACAGTATCCAACATTACCTAAGAATGATCCACAAGAAGCATAAACTTAACATGCATTAAGTTCCTCATCACAGAAAACAAAATGACTGCTTCAAATATATAACAACTAATTGCATATATATAAGAAAGTAATATATACATGCATTTATATAAATGCATAAAGTCGGTTAAGACAATACATGCAAAACAGAATTAGCTGAAAGCTTGGGTTTGAGGGATCGAGAGCCTAGATGTATACACAGAGTATAGACAATAATAAAAAGATGATAACAGAGTATAGTCAACAAATGTATACACAAAAGTGAAGCATGTGTCTGTGGCATAGATGAGCAAGTGCAGTTACATGTTTCAACAAAATAATTCTGAACAATGTTAAATGATATGTATAAGAGGTTATATAAATGGCCTAACATCTATTGACAAGAGCACATTTAAGAAGAATAGTGAGCAAGAACAGAGCTTTTACAGTGATGCAATAATAAAATTATTTTCCATCCTCAAAGCACAAATTACAATTACCTATAGGTCTATAATGTTATTGCATCAAGAAATTCGATGACAGGACTATTCAGTTGTAGCTTGCCTTCCTCAACATCTAGGCATGGACTGACCTTATATTGTTTGAATCCCTCCCTATTTATCGGATTTAATTATTGTATAGTACTGTTCAAAAGAGATTTTTAAAAAAATTAAACATAAACTTTCAATTCATAAACCGCAACTGTTGAAATTAGAAAATTGTATGCACCTACAATCTGATCCAAGAATCTTGCATCACCAGAAAGGACAACTGAGTGAAAAGATGTCCACACTACGAAGGTATCCACACCAGAGAGAGCAACCAAATGATAATTAAAATGAGACTACATAAACATTCTTGGTTGAAAATTGCAATCTCATAAAAAAGAGAATGTGTTGACCCAAATTAAAGGAAGTGAGCATAGAAGAAATAGGTACATAGGGAAAAGGTGGAAGAAGATAATACCAAAAATTAATAATGTGAGAAGGAGAAGAAAAAGGATAAGAAAGCAACGGATTTACATCGTATATTTGTTTTGACATTCAAAATCAATTAGAACCAAGTGCATACTGTGTAATTAATCATTCGTGCATATAAAAAACTAAAAAGACAAAACCATGCATAAAGAATAAATTTCCTTTCAATGGTATTTAAACAATCATGTAGCATATCTTTTCTTTTTTTCCTGCCAACCACATAGTTTGAAACTATACCGCAATACCATTATGCCATATATCCTTCATGGTAATACAAATAAATAACCAGTCGAGTACATTCATTTTGGAATCCAACTATACCACTATGCCATTTAACCTTCATGGTGATACATATAAACAACTGTCTTACCATATTTACATAGGGACAATATCGGATTAAAAATCTAACTAACATGATGATAGGGTGGGTATGTGGGGCTTAGGAAAGTATTTTTAATAACTTGCCCAAATCTACATAATCTGCTCAACCATCTTCACCTGGTCTCCCTATGAAATACATATAAAATTTGACTAGTTACAAAAAATCTAATGTAATCCACATCCCAGCCCAACCCACTAGATCCAAGGATGGGGAATATAATTCCCAGAAATTGCTGAATACACTGCTATCCCTGAATTTTAGGGTTAAACAAATGGTTAATCACAAAGAATCAGGAAAAGTTAAATATCTTCATGAGGATTTAGTTTCATTGTCATCACGTCCCTTCATGCACCTATGAAGCTACCAAATCTCATCTTCTGTTCCAATATGAATTGTTAAGTGTTAAGACTTACTATTCAACTTATCAATGTACACTTTGATCTACACCCACAGAGGTAAATTTCATAACATGCTGGTGAAAGAATCATATCATCCCTAAAAACTCAAATATAAAACTATGAAATCTCATAATGATATCGAAGACAGAAAAATCCTAAAAGTAGGGCCACAAACAAACTAAGCCGTTCATAGCTGGCAGGTAAGATCATGCTTGTTCATATTATAAGATAAGAGAAACGTTTTGAACAAAGATTAGTCTTCACAAACAAATAAGCTTGAATGAACATAAATGAGCTCCGCTCATTAATATTTGTGAGCAATGTTCATGAACAGGCCTGATTAGAAGCTGAGTTACAATTTCTTTTACTTCATATATACATATATATAAATACATATATTGGAAAATAAGGTAGCAGATGGTTTAACCCATCAGCAACCTGCCTTTGTATATACATATCACGCTATCAGGACTTTTAAGTTGAAGTTGAATGTATGAATGTATGATTCTCATAATTACTACTAAGCAAAATATGAAGCAAGATGTTCACTTACAGCACATAGCTTCTTGACATTACTAACAGCTGTCCTCAAATTGTTAAGAGTCTCCTGATGGTACTCAGCAGTTGATGAAGAAAAATCAAAGCGTGCAACTTGATGAACAAAGTCACAAACATGTTAAGAGGATCTTCAGTTATGGGATAAGATGATTGGAATATTACAAAATCAATGAAAGATACATAAGAGTGTGCCAAGTCAAACCTGACATTCCTGCCAAGAGGCATGCCTCAATTGTTTCAACAGATTGTGATTTTGATCCAAGTGTCCCAACAATTTTAGTCAATGATGGGAAAAACTTCTGAAACATTGAAAACATAGTATATAAATTGCACTACCATTAAACTAGTAAAACTGCTTTAGAATTAATCAGCATTGCAGCTCCTGATGCAATCATTGTTAATCAACATTTCAACTCATGATGCAAAATCTAAAACATCTGTTAGGACATAAGATCACCCGTGAATATTTTGAGCAAGAACCAATCATTGTGTCACAATGGTGACTTAGCAATATATGGTATCCATAACCATGATACTAGAAATTCTGTGCTAAGAGTTTTCAGCATTCATTCATTATGTTATGCAGTCGTATGCATATAATATGGAGAGGTTTATGGAATCCATGGTAGTAATCATCCTAGATTACATTATTTAATAAGTGTAAAATGAAAGAAAGCATTTGTGATGTATCTGGAAGATACCTATTCTCGTCACCTCTTTCTTAAATTTGGAGGAGTTCCCTCAAAATTGTATGAAATTCACCTAAGAAATTCATATTTTAACAGCATGGTATGTGGTATAATTGTTCGCACTCTCGATGGTAGTGTGCAGTTTGCAAACATGCAGGTCTACGATAGTTCTACCTAGGTAAATATAGATTAAACGATGAAAATTAAATCGAGAAATTTATGGAATTTATGATATATGTAGATCAAAAGTACAAGGTGAACTGGGAAACAAATCTTTGATAAATATAGAGATGAGAAAATTGAAAACTATGATCGATGCATTTATCTAACTATCTAAAATCTAGCAGAACGAGACTCTAATCAAATATACGAAAAATGTCATATGCAATCTAACCAGTAATTGGTGTGATTTTCTCGTTTTGAATCTGTCAAAATTTTGCAATTTTTTGTCGCATGGATTTGAAAAAAATAAGTGAACTTTTCTTTGCATCATTAGGCGCTTCATTTCTTCTTTTTAAGTCTAATCGTTGTTTTTCTTGCAAAAGAATTTCTTAGCAACAATAAGTCAATTTTCCATCTTCGTGAACTGAATTCGCGAGCCATCTTAGAGCATAACAGATTCCATCTGACATTAAAAAATATCTTTTGTTCGTCAGTGATTTAACTAATCTTACTTAGCTTGTTTCACTGAAAAGTTCTCATTTACAACCACCAAAACAAGTGACATCAAGAAAGTAGTAAGAACAACAAAGGAGGCGCAATAGCAATCAGCGATGCATTGACGAAAAATCATACCCCAAAGATAATCAATGTTAAGGATCAAAACGGCAAGAAAAAAGAACAATAGATAAGATTACACAGGCAAATTCGATCAAACAAAAATGTAGCCTACAAATTAATCACAAAGATAACAGGAAATGCATTGCAAAAAGAAAAGGAAGAAAAAAACAATATCATCAAAACAGACGAGTAAGTGAGGGGATCTCACGGTCTTGGGAGGCGACAGCACCGACGCAAGGCGAACGGGCTCCTCAAGCAGCATCTGACCACCGTGCATGGTCGCTGGTTGGGGGTTCCGGTTGGGGGCGGATCGCGTCCTCGATCAGCAAGCGAGGTCGGTTGGGTGGGTGGGTCGGCGGAGGTAAAAGCCGAATGCCGAGAGGGAGAGAGAGCACGAAGAGGGAAAAAGTGAGGGGGGCATTAAATAATATGCCGTACGTCAAAGTGGGCTCATTCGATCCATTGGCGAAGAAAGGAGGACCCCCCCCCCAACTGTTCGCGTCTTCTCCATTGGCGCATGTATTCCGGTGCGGCGTGTCTCGTTGATCCGGCCATGGTGGGACGCATAAATTGGGAGAAGCGGTCCGCAGTAGTTTTCCTTTGGCGTTGCGGACGTTGCGAGTGCGACGACTCTTCGAACGGTTGCCGTGTGCGCCGGTTTCTAAGGTTAAAAAAAATAATACAGTGGCATTATATCATTTTTTATTTTCATAAATAAAATATATCAATTATTCGTATGTTTTAGCTCAGAATATCTTATTGTATCATATATTTATAAGTCATTCAGGGAGCAAATATATTAAGAAATAATATATTATAGTAGTAGCACTTTACGCTA
>CM060460.1:18072500-18075000 GCA_030544415.1 Thalia dealbata
CCTTGAAGCGGCCCCGTGCGCTGCGTGCGGCCTGCCTCTTCACGCTCGACCCTCCGTGGTTCGTGGTGCGCTTCGCGCTTGACCCTCAGAAATTGGGTCTGACAATCCTCCCCACCTAAACCTGTTGACGTCCTCGTCAACTCGACGTCTAGGCGTAGTCGGAGTGTAACGCCTTTCTCCTCATGGGCTATCTTCAGAGAAGGGTATTCTTGTTGCGCTAGGCATGCTCGTTTCCTAGCGAGTCTTGCGCTGCGCCGTAGAGGTACTACGATGTGCTCCTTTGTCACGCGGTACGTTATCCCTCCGTGCATCTCCCTCCAGTGCTCGTCGGATCCATTCCTGTTGAACACAATAGTTCGGGGGTCGGAGATATGTATCCTCGCGTTTCTCTTCCGTTGTTGAGGGGGTAGTCCTTCGGAGATCTCTCCGGCATTTGGCTGTCATTCTCCCCTAGAGTTGCTGCTTCGGCTGGAATCGTCCCTTGCACTGCTGCTGGCTCCTCCAGTGACACAACATCATCTGTTACCTCGCTAGCTCAGCATGTTTGCTGCCCTTGGCGACTCCATGTTGCTTCCGCTTGAGAATTGCGGGCTACTAGCTCGGGAGATGGTGTTGGTTGCCTGGGTGAATCCTGGTTGATCTGCATCTATGGTCATGAGTCCGCCTATGTGCGGTGCCACCATGGTGCGTGATTGCACCAAGAACTCCGTGCCAAGGATGAAATCAAAATCATCCATAGGTGCTATTGTCAAGTCTGTATGACCGTACCATTGTCCGACCTGTATAGGGGCTTGTCGGACCATACCTTTGACAGCGGCTGCTGCGGCATTCACCGTCTTGATCAGCAGTGCGCTTGGCTCGATGTGCAGTCCCAACTCGTGAGTTGTCTCCTCTCACATGAAGTTGTGGGATGCTCCGGTGTCCACCATCGCAGTGCATAATCGTCCGTTGATGAACAAAGATACGTACATCAGCTGGTTTTCATTCTCGGCATGCATCGTGCTGAGTCTCTGTACTGGGGTGGCACGAGCGGTCATGGCGAGAACGATGGCCTGGTTGACTGGGACTAGCGCCAATCTGTCGGGTTCCACTTATACTGCTGCGGCTGCATTGCACTCATGCCTTTGATATCTCCGCGCGGGGTGCGGTCCTCCGCACAGCATACATCCGTGCCTTCGGGGTGATACTTGTGCTCCCGGTCCTTGTCTTTGATCACACGCCGGTTGTGCACCACTAACGCCCCTTCGCCCTGCTGCTCATGCGGGCGGTCGATGAGTGCCATGCGCGGGCACTCAGGTTGGGCGGAATTCTTCGTCGCACAACCCATATAGGACTAATCGTAAGTCAATTAGACTTTCTGCAGTCCCGATGGCTTCTTGCAGTGAGGTAATTCCATGGCGATGGAGCTCGTCTCTTGCTCCTTGTTGAAGTCCCCCCAGGAAGGTGAAGTATAGATCCTGCTCTCCCATGTCCTTCACATCCAAAGTGATATTGTTAAAGTCCTGGATATACTCACGGATGCTCCGGGTTTGACGCAACTCTCGGAGTCTCTTCCGTACTTAGTACGCGGTGTTGATCGGGAGGAATCGATGCCTCTTCTCCTCGATCATGGTTGTCCATCTGTCTGGCTCGGTGCGCTCTCGGTAGCTAGGTGCTTCGCAGCGGACTCGCCACCATTGCTTCGCGTCTCCGTCGAGAAAAGCCACCGCAGTCAACACTTGGTCCTCTTATGCGATCTTTGCGGCATTGAAGTACTAGGTCCCGTCCCAGATGAAGTTCTCTAGTAACTTCACATTGCGCGCGCCAGAATAAGCCTTCGGCTCGGGGATGCGCAATGTCGGGCACAGAATCGCTCTCGGTGCGATCGAGGAACTGAGCTCCATACATAAACCCTCGAGTTCCTCGCGTAGTCTGCACTCGAGCAGGCTTAAGTCGGCTGTGGTGGAGGTGCGGGGCTCTGCAGCATCGGTTGCTCGGCCAGGTGATGCTTGAAGCTCATCTAGCTTCACTCGCATCTCTGCCATCACTACATGGAGGTTGCATACTCGCCCCCATAGCTTTCCAGTTCCAAGATCCGTCTCCTCGTCGGATGGAGGAGTTCCCACGGATCCTTCCAACATGGTCAGCCTTTTCTCCATGGCCTCCTTATTTTGCTTTCCTGCCATTCAGAGAGAGAGAGTAGAGATCGACAGTTCAAGTGGCTTACTTACTCGTCGTTGATGTCACACTTGTTTTGGTAGGGTGTGTCGCACTTCAGCGTGGTTGCGTAGTGCCAAACCTCGCTCTGATACCAAAATGTCACGACTAACTTTTCGCCTTCGCTCTTGGGTCGGGCTCGAGTCGTGCCGGCGTGAACGACACCGCGAGAGAACCGGTGCTCACAAGCCTTGATGCGTGAGGAAGTAGATCGGTGTGAGACCCTTGGTTGGAGAGGACAAAAAGGACGCTTTATTAGCTCCAATAAAAACCTTTCAATCCCTCAAGTTACTCTTGAAGGAGA
>CM060460.1:19585000-19597500 GCA_030544415.1 Thalia dealbata
ACTTGGGGATATGGTATACCTGAAAGTAGCTCCATGGAAAGGAATTATACGGTTTGGAAACACAGGAAAGTTAAATCCTAGATATGTTGGACCTTTCAGAGTCGTTAATAGAATTGGTCCAGTAGCTTACAGATTGGAGTTACCACGGGAGATGGCTAGAATACATGATGTATTTCATGTATCAATATTAAGAAAATGCATTGTAGACCCAGAACGAGTTTTAGAAACACCCCCGATAGAGCTTGCAGATAATTTAAGTTATAAGATACAACCTGTGCAAATTTTAGAGCGAAAGAAGAAAATCTTAAGAAATAAGGATGTGTGGATGATTAAGGTGTTGTGGAGGAGTGCACAGATAGAAGAAATCACTTGGGAATCAGAAGAGTATATGAAAAGGAAGTATCCTCAGCTGTTTCAAGCATTGACTTAAGCTAAATTTTGAGGACAAAATTTCTTTAAGGGGGGTAGGATGTGAGATTTGTAGTTTTGTATTAGGGATAATTTTGTAAAATAATAGTAGAAGGACTTATTTGTAAAATTTTGTGAATTTTTGTAGTATGAAATTTTGACATGAAAATTATACCATTAGATAGTATTTTTGATAAGGAATCCAACGGCGCCGACGGATCGTGATTTGGACGTCGTTTGATGGGTCAAATCGTTGAATCAAGGATGGACGACTAAGATTAAATGGAAATTAAAGAATTTAATTATTTATTAAAAACCGGATTTTTAACCCACCGAGCGCGCGTCTTCTTTTTCTCTCTCTTCCCCTGCTTCTTCTTCTTCGCGGCAACGACGACGGAGCGTTTTGGCGACGTCGGTTGGAGGTCTTCCCGGACGAATTTTTCTGTGAAATTTCAGACACAACTTTAGGTGAGCTAGGAGAACATATTTGAACCATCATTTACAAGTTTTGGTGGAGATTTGAGGGAGAAAAGAGGAGAGAAGTAGGGGGCGGCGAAAGTTTCCGGCGAGTTTCCGGCGAGCTCCGACAAACTTTCCGGCGAACTTGAGATAAAAATTAGGGTGATTCTAGAGACTATTTTAAGAATGTTGGTGAAGACGGATTTGTAAAATTGTTACTGGATTGAGAGATTTAATTCGTTGAAATATTCATAGGAAATTCGGTAAGCAAGCACGAGGATACGAACGTTCGCGATATGAACTAGAACGTGCTTATCACGATAGAATCAGGTGAGTGTTTATTCTCCAGGTAGAATAAACGGGATAGTTCTCAATTTTTAGTCCAGGAGAACTATATCCCTTTGATTAGATATGCTTGATATTTCTTTGGACTCTCCTGCTAGTGTATATAATCTTGATTATTAACTTAAATGAGTTGTGAATAAACCTTGATATTCTTGCTTGATGATATAAGCTATTTATTGTTGTTTCTTGATTCATTATAAGCATGATACTATGCTTTTATTGACTCTAGATCTAGCATATGTATTTGCCTGACTCTTTGTGATACCTCTTTCACTTGTTAATGCATATGGCTAGTATTATCTGATACTGGATAGTGTTATAGGCACTTTCACTGCAGTGATAGGATATTACATTATTAGCACACCCATGGGCCGCCTAGTGAGAGGGGCATGGGATGTTGGTGCTCGAGGTCAGGATGGGAGATCGGGATACTCCTGACTGAGGTCCTTTACTCTGGATTAGCTATGGATACCAGGTAGCGAAATCCAGTGGGCAACCCAGGGGGAAAGGGGGCTTTGTTTATTTATTCTTGCACTTCTGCTTTAATCTGAGTTCCTTATGATATTTGATTCCTCCTCCTGAGGTAACAGTTGTCGGCCACAACTGTATTTTGATTATGCCAGCCCCAGATATAGTCTCGTGTGATTCTTGATTACTCATTTTGATTGGCTATTGCACACGAATAGTCATATGATTCTATTCTTGAGACTTTGTTATTTTATGTTCTCGGTTTTATATTGTTTTCTATCCAACTCACTGAGTACGACGTTACTCACTCCGCAGGGGAACTCATTTTTATTTTTCAGGATCACAGCAGGAGAGAGACTGATAGATATCGCAGTATATAGTCAGGCACCTGATTTCTTTTGAAAGGTAGGACAGTTCTACCTTGGTTTTGTATGTATAGAGATCCACTAGCTAGGTACTTTATATAATCTTGGGCATGTATCCATTTTGATTGTAAATTACTTGTATATAAGTGTGTGCTACTGTAGTAAAGATTTGATTTTAATAATATATATTTTTAGAGTTATATTGATCTGTCATCCAGGTTCTCTCCTTCCATAAATAGAGGGGATATACATCAGATACGCTTAGTGGGTTCCCATATAGCTTCGGAAGTAAACGGGGCTATGTGTGGAGTTCACTGCGGTCTGCCACGTGCCCTAGGGGAAGGTACGGGGCGTGACAGATTTTGGTGGTATCAGAGCAGGTTCATATTAGAACTTATGTATATCCTGATCCGATTATTTGAGAACCTGAGTATATTAAGATACTATTTACATAAACTTTTTAGAAATAATTCATTTTTGAATATAAGGAGTCTAGTGGATCTCAATTAAGGATCAGTCTAGTGGCCCTAGGATATATGTCGTATACGTAACATTGATCGTAATATTCGTGCAGGATATTCAGAATGCAGCCAGAGCATAGTCATTCGGGTAATGAGGCATCACATGGACATGAGGGTTCCTCTGCCTCCCATGCAGTTCCAGTAGAGGGTGGTCAGGCTGCACCACCTGTTGCAGGAGGAGTCACTCTGACGGATGAGCAGTTTCAAACACTCCTTAGAGCGATTCAAACTCAGACTGCATCCGTACTAGCTCCCGTTCCACCAGTGCAGGCACCCGTTGTTGCTCCTCAGACTGATTTACTAAAGCAGATCAAGACAGCTCGACAATTAGGCTGTTACAGTTTTGAGGGATCTAGAGACCCAGAAATAGCTCACAAATGGTTACAGAAAGTTTCAAAGACTGCTAGAGACATGAGATTGACAGATGCAGACACTATCAGACTAGCAGCTCAGCTATTAGAGGGTGATGCACAGGTTTGGTGGGAGTCTCTTAGCGCTAGTGGAGCTTTACCTACTAATTGGGAAAGATTTATAGATCTCTTCAATAGGGAATACTATACTAGCTTTTATAAGGATCAGAAGAGAGAAGAATTCTTTGCACTACGACAAGATCATGGGTCAGTTTTGGAGTTTGACACTGAGCTACGAGCTTTATCGGTATTTGTCCCAGAGTATGCCCGAGATACTGAGTATATGCGTAGCAGGTTTAGAAAGGGACTGAATACAGAGATTAGAAAGTTGTTGGTTACTTCTACCACTATCAGTTATCATGAGTTAGTACAGATGGCAGTGGAGATTGAGCAGTTATCCCCAGCACCTTCTAAGGGTAAGGAAATTTTCTCAGGAAAGAGAAAGTCAGGATTTTTCAGTCCTACATTCCAGAGGAAGAGTAATAGTTAAGGGATCGCAAAGAATGGGAGAATCATCTAGTAGTGCTCTTAGATCACAGGCTTACCCTCGAGCTTTACCCATTCCAGATTCTGAGTCTCAAGTTCGACCTATGACTAGAGATACTTGCAGAAATTATGGTAAGAATCATTCTGGAATCTGCAGAGCTCCCCTGAGATGTTTCTATTGTCATCAGCCAGGGCATTATCGTAGTAATTGCCCAAGGCTACAACAAAGAGGTGACAGTAGAAGCAGTGGGATGCCCAGACTAGTACCAAGTGGTAGGGGATCGACCACTCAGGACAAACAACCATCTGGGGCAGTGAGAAGCTATAAAGCAGATCAAGGAAGCAGTGTTAGAGGGACACAAGGTGGTTCTAGGATTCCACCGCGAGAGCAGACCAGGATCTTTGCCAGTTCAGATAAGGAGGCTGAGGCCAATCCAGATCTGATCACAGGTACTTTACAGCTCTTTCAGCATTATGCTAGAATACTTATTGATAGTGGTTCACATAGATCATATATTAATCCTGAGTTTGCAAAGTTTAGTGATAAACCCTTAGTTCCTTTGAAACCTGAACTTATTGTATGCACACCTCTAGGAGAACAACTTCTTAGAGATACGGTTTATAAGGACTGTGAGATTATGTTGGGAGATATCATATTACTAGCAGACCTAATCCCATTAGATATGTCTGATCTTGACTTGATACTGGGGATTGACTGGTTAGCCCGACATAAAGCCACAGTCAACTATTTTAGAAAGGAAGTGATATTCTCGATAGAGGGAACACCTAAATTACATTTTACTGGGAATCGCCGAATTCTACCGACTTGTGTGATTTCGGCGCTACAAGCTTGGAAATTAATAAGGAAAGGATGTGTAGCATATTTAGCTCATATAATAGACACATCCACCTCAGGAACCAAACTAGAAGAGATACCGATGGTATGTGAATTCCCTGATGTATTTCCTGAAGAATTACCAGGTGTACCACCTGATAGGGAAGTGAATTTCTTTATTGAATTATAACCAAGCACTCACCCTATCATTATTCAACCATATAGAATGGCACCTGCAGAACTTAGTGAATTGACAGTACAGTTACAGGAATTACTTGATAAAGGATTCATCAGACCGAGTACCTCACCCTGGGGAGCACCGGTATTATTTGTAAAGAAGAAAGATGGTACCTTGAGATTATGCATCGATTATAGACAATTAAATAAGGTGACCATCAAGAATAAATACCCTTTGCCGAGAATTGATGATCTTTTTGATCAACTACAAGGAACTAAGGTATTTTCAAAAATTGATTTGAGATCAGGATATCATCAATTGAGGATTAGGGAGTCAGATATCCCTAAGACTGCCTTCGGGACCAGATATGGACATTATGAGTTTGTAGTAATGCCTTTTGGTTTAACAAATGCCCCAGCTGCATTCATGGACTTAATGAACAGAGTATTTCATCCATATCTGGATAAGTTTGTTATTGTATTCATAGATGATATTCTGATATATTCTTCTGGAGAAAAGGAACATGCTGAACATTTGAGAATGGTATTACAAACACTGCGAGAAAAGAAACTATATGCAAAGTTCTCCAAATGCGAATTTTGGCTAAAAGAAGTGAAATTCTTGGGACATACCGTATCAGAAAAAGGTATCATGGTTGATTCAAATAAAGTTGAAGCAGTTTTGAAATGGGAACAACCCAAGAATATTACGGAGATTCGTAGTTTCTTAGGTCTAGCTGGATATTATAGAAGATTCATTGAGGGATTTTCTAAGATAGCTGGACCACTCACTCGATTGACCAGAAAAGAAGTGAAATTTGAATGGGATCAAGAATGTGAAAAGAGTTTTCAGAAACTCAAAGACTGTCTTACTTCTGCTCCAGTTCTGACATTACCAAAGCCTAATGAAGATTATACGGTATACAGTGATGCTTCCAGAGAAGGGTTAGGATGTGTATTGATGCAGGAAGGAAAGGTTATTGCTTATGCATCCCGTCAGTTAAGGAAACATGAATTAAACTATCCTACTCATGATTTGGAACTGGCAGCAGTAGTATTTGCACTAAAGATATGGCGGCATTATTTATATGAAGTTCAATGTCATATTTTTACTGACCATCAGAGCTTGAAGTATATTATGACTTAAAAAGAGCTAAACTTGAGACAAAGAAGATGGTTGGAGTTAATAAAGGATTATGATTTGATAATTGAGTATCATCCAGGAAAAGCAAATGTAGTAGCTGATGCCTTGAGCAGAAAGTCAATTACATTATCACATATTTCAGCCACTACATTACCACAGCTAATAAAATTGAAATCTTTGGGAATTCAGCTAAATGGTGATACAATTAGTGAGGTACTAGCTATATTTGTTGTGCGACCTACTCTTCATGAAGAAATTCGGGTTTTGCAAAGCACAGACGAGGAATTAAGTAAAGTAATTCAAAAGATGCAAACCGAAGAAAATTCTGAGTTCAGAATGAGAGATGATGGGTTATTAGTATACCAAGACAGAGTTTGTGTCCCTAATAAAGTTGAACTCAGGAAAGCTATATTGGAGAAAGCTCATTCTTCGGCATATGCAATGCACCCGGGCAGTACAAAGATGTATCGCACCATAAAAGGAAATTATTGGTGGCCTGGTATGAAGAAAGACATTGCAGATTATGTAGCTAAGTGCCCTATATGTCAGCAAGTTAAAGCTGAGCATCAAAGACCGGCAGGAAAGCTACAGCCTTTGCCAATTCCAGAATGGAAATGGGAACATATCACTATGGATTTTGTGATAGGATTACCCCGTACATCCAGCAATCATAATGCAATATGGGTAATTGTGGACAGACTTACTAAATCTGCCCATTTTCTGGCAATTAATAATACTTATTCATTGGAAAAGTTAGTCAGAATTTACATTCAGGAAATTGTGAAGCTCCATGGAGTTCCCATTACCATTGTTTCTGATAGAGATCCCAGATTTACTTCTCGTTTCTGGCCAAAGATGCATGAAGCTTTGGGGACGACATTACAGTTTAGCACAGCTTTTCATCCACAAACTGATGGCCAGTCGGAAAGAACAATCCAAACTCTAGAAGATATGTTAAGGGCTTATGTACTGGAATTTCAGGGAAATTGGGATCAACACTTACCGTTGATTGAGTTTGCTTACAATAACAGTTATCAGGCTAGCATCGGAATGCCACCGTATGAGGCTTTGTATGGAAGAAAAATGTAGAACACTGTTATGTTGGGATGAAGTGGGAGAAAGGAGAATATAAGGAAATGAGTTGATAGAAACTACGACAGAAAAGATTAAAATTATTAAGGAAAGATTGAAAGTAGCCCAGGATAGTTTATGCAGATAACCGAAGAAGAGAATTAGAATTCCAACTTGGGGATATGGTATACCTGAAAGTAGCTCCATGGAAAGGAATTATACGGTTTGGAAACACAGGAAAGTTAAATCCTAGATATGTTGGACCTTTCAGAGTCGTTAATAGAATTGGTCCAGTAGTTTACAGATTGGAGTTACCACGGGAGATGGCTAGAATACATGATGTATTTCATGTATCAATGTTAAGGAAATGCATTGTAGACCCAGAACGAGTTTTAGAAACACCCCCGATAGAGCTTGTAGATAATTTAAGTTATAAGATACAATCTGTGCAAATTTTAGAGCGAAAGAAGAAAATCTTAAGAAATAAGGATGTGTGGATAATTAAGGTGTTGTGGAGGAGTGCACAGATAGAAGAAATCACTTGGGAATCAGAAGAGTATATGAAAAGGAAGTATCCTCAGCTGTTTCAAGCATTGACTTAAGCTAAATTTTGAGGATAAAATTTCTTTAAGGGGGGTAGGATGTGAGATTTGTAGTTTTGTATTAGGGATAATTTTGTAAAATAATAGTAGAAGGACTTATTTGTAAAATTTTGTGAATTTTTGTAGTATGAAATTTTGACATGAAAATTATACCATCATATAGTATTTTTGATAAGGAATCCAACGGCGCCGACGGATCGTGATTTGGATGTCGTTTGATGGGTCAAATCGTTGAATCAAGGATGGACGGCTAAGATTAAACGGAAATTAAAGAATTTAATTATTTATTAAAAACCGGATTTTTAACCCACCGAGCGCGCGTCTTCTTTTTCTCTCTCTTCCCCTGCTTCTTCTTCTTCGCGGCAACGACGACGGAGCGTTTTGGCGACGTCGGTTGGAGGTCTTTCCGGACGAATTTTTCTGTGAAATTTCAGACACAACTTCAGGTGAGCTAGGAGAACATATTTGAACCATCATTTGCAAGTTTTGGTGGAGATTTGAGGGAGAAAAGAGAAGAGAAGTAGGGGGCGGCGAAAGTTTGTCGTCGGAGCTTTCTTCGGCGATTGCCGGCCATTCCGGCCGCAGAACTTCGCAAACTTGGTACCTATGGCTTCTCCTAGATGAGAGCTTTCCATTGGTACCGGAGTTGAGAGCTGTTGGCCGCCGGTCGGCCGCCGGTCGGCCGCCGGCGAGCTAAAAACCATAACTTAGGGTTTTCGCCCAAATTGGATTAATTCGTGAAATTGATCTCGTATGATTTTTGGAATCCTTGTGATGAGAGCTTTCGAATGGTACCAATATTGGTACTGTTCGGAGAACTTCGCCGGTGAGGGTTCCGGCGAACTTTCCGGCGAGTTTCCGGCGAGCTCCGGCGAACTTTCCGGCGAACTTGAGATAAAAATTAGGGTGATTCTAGAGACTATTTTAAGAATGTTGGTGAAGGCGGATTTGTAAAATTGTTACTGGATTGAGAGATTTAATTCGTTGAAATATTCACAGGAAATTCGATAAGCAAGCACGAGGATTCGAACGTTCGCGATACGAACTAGAACGTGCTTATCACGATAGAATTAGGTGACTGTTTATTCTCCAGGTAGAATAAACGGGATAGTTCTCAATGTTTAGTCCAGGAGAACTATATCCCTTTGATTAGATATGCTTGATATTTCTTTGGACTCTCCTGCTAATGTATATAATCTTGATTATTAACTTAAATGAGTTGTGAATAACCCTTGATATTCTTGCTTGATGATATAAGCTATTTATTGTTGTTCCTTGATTCATTATAAGCATGATACTATGCTTTTATTGACTCTAGATCTAGCATATGTATTTGCCTGACTCTTTGTGATATCTCTTTCACTTGTTAATGCATATGACTAGTATTATCTGATACTGGATAGTGTTATAGGCACTTTCACTGCAGTGATAGGATATTACATTATTAGCACACCCATGGGCCGCCTAGTGAGAGGGGCATGGGATGTTGGTGCTCGAGGTCAGGATGGGAGATCGGGATACTCCTGACTGAGGTCCTTTACTCTGGATTAGCTATGGATACCAGGTAGCGAAATCCAGTGGGCAACACAGGGGGAAAGGGGGCTTTGTTTATTTATTCTTACACTTCTGCTTTAATCTGAGTTCCTTATGATATTTGATTCCTCCCCCTGAGGTAACAGTTGTCGGCCACAACTGTATTTTGATTATGCCAGCCAAAGATATAGTCTCGTGTGATTCTTGATTACTCATTTTGATTGGCTATTGCACACGAATAGTCATATGATTCTATTCTTGAGACTTTGTTATTTTATGTTCTCGGTTTTACATTGTTTTCTATCCAACTCACTGAGTACGACGTTACTCACCCCGTAGGGGAACTCATTTTTATTTTTCAGGATCACAGCAGGAGAGAGACTGATAGATATCGCAGTATATAGTGAGGCACCTGATTTCTTTTGAAAGGTAGGACAGTTCTACCTTGGTTTTGTATGTATAGAGATCCACTCGCTAGGTACTTTATATAACCTTGGGCATATATCCATTTTGATTGTAAATTACTTGTATATAAGTGTGTGCTACTGTAGTAAAGATTTAATTTTAATAATATATATTTTTAGAATTATATTGATCTGTCATTCAGGTTCTCTCCTTCCATAAATAGAGGGGATATACATCAGGTACGCTTAGTGGGTTCCCATATAGCTTCGGAAGTAAACGGGGCTATGTGTGGAGTTCACTGCGGTCTGCCACGTGCCCTAGGGGAAGGTACGGGGCGTGACAGCGCACGAGAAAACTAAAATCCAACACCGATCACCGCAACATGGACGAACGACCCAGCGTGCAGCCAACGAGGGCGCACGGAGGGCCTGGGTGGAACGTGACCGTGCGAGCGAACAGCATCAGGCACCCGAGGTCGCCAAGGGACGGTGCAACCCAACCCCACACTACCTGGAGGCCTGGTCCACCTTGGTACCACGCGGGAGGTGACCAGGAGTTGAAACGGCGCATCTCCGGACATTAACGAAATACTCCGGACGGACACGGCAGGATCCCGAGTGCTGCACGAGCAAACTCAAATCCGAGACCGATCAACGCAGCATGGACGAACGACCCAGCGTGCAGCCAACGAGGGCGCACGGAGGGCCTGGGCGGAACGTGACCGTGCGAGCGAAAGGCATCAGGCGCCCGATGTCGCCAAGGGACGGTGCAACCCAACCCCACACTACCTGGAGGCCTGGTCCACCTTGGTACCACGCGGGAGGTGACCAGGAGCTGAAACGGCGCAACTCCAGACATTTACGAAATCCTCCGAACGGACACGGCAGGATCCCGAGTGCTACACGAGCAAACTCAAATCCGAGACCGATTATCGCAGCAAAGACGAACGGCCCAGCGCGCAGCCAACGAGGGCGCACGGAGGGACTGGGCGGAACCGGACTGTGCGAGCGAACAGCATTAGAAGCCCGATGTCGCCAAGGGACAGTGTAACCCCGGCAATGGCC
This sequence comes from Thalia dealbata, assembly GCA_030544415.1. Classification (NCBI taxonomy): domain Eukaryota; kingdom Viridiplantae; phylum Streptophyta; class Magnoliopsida; order Zingiberales; family Marantaceae; genus Thalia; species Thalia dealbata. Next base: position 19,595,294 of record CM060460.1, read on the forward strand.
CTGCGACGAGGAGGTAAAAGCACAAAAACCAGCGCACGTCCCGGCGCACGCACCACGAAAGCTTAACGCCGCAGCCGGACACATGGTGAGGCAAGACCTTGCCCACCGGTCCAAACCAAAGGCGTCGACCCCCTGCAACCCGGAGGCCTAGTTCACACATGTACCATCCGGCGGGTACCCTGGAGCCGAAACGGCGCACAACCTGACGGCCAAAGAAACACCCCACCCAGCCCCACAAAACCTGCAGGCCAACGTGCCGTCCGGAGGGGCCATGGAGCCGAAACGGCGTACCAACTCGGAATGAAAGAAACCCCCCCGCCCCTCCTACTACCCGGAGGCCTAGTTCAACCATGTACCATCCGGGGGGCACTCCGGAGCCGAAACGGCGCACAACCTGACGGCCGAAGAAACAGGCCCCCCGCCCCACAAAACATGCAGGCCAAGTTCACCCACGTGCCGTCCGGGGGGGCCCTTGGAGCCGAAACGGCGGACCAACTCGGAATGAAAGAAACCACCCCCCCTACTACCCGGAGGCCTAGTTCACCCATGTACCATCCGGGGGGCACCCTGGAGCCGAAACGGCGCACAACCTGACGGCCAAAGAAACACCCCCCCCGGCCCCACAAAACCTGCAGGCCAACGTGCCGTCCGGGGGGGTCCTTGGAGCAGAAACGACGCACCAACTTGGAATGAAAGAAACACCCCCCCCTACTACCCGGAGGCCTAGTTCACCCATGTACCATCCGGGGGGCACCCTGGAGCCGAAACGGCGCACAACCTGACGGCCAAAGAAACACCCCCCCGGCCCCACAAAACCTGCAGGCCAACGTGCCGTCCGGGGGGGCCCTTGGAGCCGAAACGGCGCACCAACTCGGAATGAAAGAACCCCCCCCCCCCCCCACTACCCGAAGGACTAGTTCACCCATGTACCATCCGGGGCGCACCCTGGAGCCGAAACGGCGCACAACCTGACGGCCAAAGAAACACCCCCCCGGCCCCACAAAACCTGCAGGCCAACGTGCCGTCCGGGGGGGCCCTTGGAGCCGAAACGGCGCACCAACTCGGAATGAAAGAACCACTACCCGGAGGCCTAGTTCACCCATGTACCATCCGGGGGGCACCCTGGAGCCGAAACGACGCACAACCTGACGGCCAAAGAAACACCCCCCCCCCCCCCCCCCCCCCCCCCCCCGGCCCCACAAAACCTGCAGGCCAACGTGCCGTCCGGGGGGAGCCCTTGGAGCCGAAACGGCGCACCTACTCGGAATCAAAGAAACCCGCCCACCCTACTACCCGGAGGCTTAGCCCACCCAAGTACCATGCCGATCCATGAGTGTCGGCACAACACCCTTGTCCCTCACTACCGCGTGGCTTAGTTCACCCATGTAACGACCGGGGGTCACGCCGGAGCCGACACGGCGCTCGCACGGCCCCAACGGCAAGGGCGGACCACCGGATGCTTGGCCATGGGAGGTGGCCTTGGAATCACCGAGCCCGCACGAGGGGGGAGGGTGGAACACGCACGATTGAGCGACCAACCACAAAGGCCAACAAGCCCGGCTAAGCCCTTGCAGCGGGCACGGTGGTAGTGCCTTAAAGCCAACGCCCGCCCCAGTGCGCACACCATGTTTGTACCATGCCACCGCGTGCATGTCAACGCGAACCCTTGCCAGCCCATCCCGTCTCGCTAACCAAGCCCCTTACAAGCATATGTTGGAGCCGAAAGCTCGCATCCAGAACATCGATGCAAAGTCACGGGCAAGCAGGAACATTCACGTCGGGCACTAGCACTACGAAAGACCCTGCCCGGCCATTGCAGCTCATCAGACCGTGCAGGGTCGCGCCGCATGTCCCGACAATTGAACGCGCGAACACCGGGACGTCTCTCAGCGGGAGCAATCGGACGTCGGGACTCCCCGGTGCACCGCGGCCGCCGGCTTGCCCGGCGGCCTCGCCCTTGCGCCGCCTTGGCACTTGGCCCGAGCGCCCTCGGGCCCCGTGCATCCGGCCAAGGGGCCCATGTGCAACCCCGGCAATGCCCCTGCGACGTGCACGACCATGGCGCAACAGAACCAGCGTGCGGAAGGTAAACCCGGCAAGCCACCGAGTGCACGCAGGCAGAACTCATTAACCGACAGCGCACCCGAATCAAGGCACTAGCCCCTCAACAAAGGCCGCGCACGGACGCAGAGAGCGGGCGAGGGGGG
>CM060460.1:19622500-19627500 GCA_030544415.1 Thalia dealbata
AGTATGCCATTTAGAAAGGCTGACTTTACATCCATCTGATGTATTTGCCACCCTTTATGAGCAGCAATAGCAATGACTAATCTGATTGATTCAAGTCTTGCTACTGGAGCAAAGACTTCTTCATAATCAATCCCTTCTTGTTGCACATAACCTTTTGCAACAAGTCTTGCCTTGTGTTTGACTACTTCTCCTTGGGTGTTCCTTTTTATTTTGAATACCCATTTCAGGCCAATTGCTCTATGACCTGATGGAAGATCAGTTAAAAACCATATCTGATTTTTAACTATCTGATTGAATTCCTCTTCCATTGCGTTCCTCCAAACTTCTTCATCTACAGCCTCCTTGAAGCTGGATGGTTCAGAATCCAGAACCTGAGAAAGCAACACCTGATCAGTAAACATATTTATTTGATCAGTAGGAATGTTTATCTCCTTGGTAACTCTATAAATACTACTCAAGGCACGTGTTTTCTTGGGTATTTCAGCAGAATCATCAATGTTATTTCCCCCACATATGTACTGACTTGGAGAATCAAGAACAAATGGTATAGGAGTTGTTCTTAAAGTTGTAGGATAATTCCGGCCTGTAGTATCAAGATGCGTATCAACTTGTGAATCAGAAACCTGCTGCATTGGTTGCTGAACAGGAGTGGTATCATTGTTGTATGTTGGCTGAACAACCATAGGAGTAATATATGTATCTGATGTATTAGCAGTCCCAGATGCAAGCAAACTATCAGAATTGGTATTTATATTAGAAACATGTTGAAAAGGCTGCTGAAATGAAATAGTATTAGTAATTTTACCAAACTGCTGGAACTGTTCGCTGTGCCACACTGGTTTCACATTTTCTTCTAGCACACAATCTCTGCTAATTACAATCGAATTTGTTTCAGGATCAAAAAATCTATATGCTTTTGATCCAGGCTCATAGCCAACAAATACAACTCTCTTGCTCCTATCAGCAAGTTTGCTCAAATGTGAGCCTAGAATTTTCACATGAGCATAACATCCAAATACTTTCAGATGAGAAACAGATGGTTTTCTTCCTGTCCATATCTCATACGGTGTCAAATTATTTAAACTCTTAGAGAATGATCTGTTTAAGATATATACAGAAGTATTCACAGCCTCACCCCAAAAAACTAATGGTACGTTCATGGCTTTCAGTAATGATCTTGTCATAGACATTACGGTTCTATTCCTTCTTTCTACTACTCCATTCTGTTGTGGAGTATAGGGAGCTGTGAGATACCTTTTAACACCTTGTAATTGACAAAACAAAGTGAATTCTTTTGAGTTAAACTCACCTCCTCTGTCTGATCTGAAAGCTTTGAGTTTTTCACTACTTTCAGATTCAACTAAGAGTTTAAACTTCTTAAAATTTTCAAAAGCATCACTCTTGTGCTTTAGTATATAGACCCATGAATATCTGGAATAATCATCAACTATGAGAAGAAAATAGTTACTCCCTCCTAATGAGGAGGGAACTATAGGACCACACAAGTCCACATGAACAAGTTCTAAAACTTTCTTAGCTCTGAAATCTGAAGAAGGAGGAAATGCTGATCTGACCATTTTTGAGGAAATGCATTCTTGACAAACTTCTTTAACCAAGGAGATTTTTGGAAGCCCTTTTACTAAAGACTTATCAGACATAATTTTTAATGCTTGAAAGTTTAGATGACCAAATCTGTTATGCCATAGTCTACTGTTATCTTCTGTAGTAGATAAGTAACAATGATCAGAAATACCAAACTTCAACAAATACATCCTATTTAGAGTCCTCTGTACATTTATCAGTCTTCTTCCATTCTTATCAGAAACATTCATGATTCCATCTTTAATCACTATTGTATATCACTCATCTAATTGTCTAACACTTAAAATGTTTGCTTGCAGTGTAGGTATAAACATGACATTAGATAAGAGTTTAGGGATACATTCTCCTGCCGAAAAATATATTGTTCCTTTTCCAGCAATTTTTGCCACCGTGCCATCACCAAATTTTACTCTTCCAGCCACTGTTTCATCCAAACTATGGAAAAGATCTTTGTTGCCTGATATGTGGCTTGTAGCCCCAGTATCTAAAAACCATACATCAGAACACTTGGTTTCAGAATTGATACTTTGCAATAATAATTCTGCATTAGTATTCTCCTCTTCAACAGCCATCAGTACTGCATGTTGAGAATCTTGCTGGGGTTTTCCTTCAGTTTGTTCAGCCAGGAAGATTACTTCTTCCTTCTTACATTCAGATGCAAAATGACCAAAACATTTGCAATTATAACATTGAACATTTGACTTATCTTTCTTGGACTTCACTTGATACTTTGGAGTGCTACTGGTGGCTCCTCCATCAGTAGTTCTAACGGTAAATCCTCTGCCTCCTCTTCCTTGGCTTCTTCCTCTAAAATTGTTGTAACCTCATCCACGAACAACACCAGAATTCCTCCTTGTCTTTGCTTCCCACTCAGCCCGGGTAAGCAAAACCTGGTTATCAGTTGATGATAGAGAGGATTGTAAACGAATTTCATAAGTTTTCAAAGCACTTACCACATAGTCAACTATCATTGTTTGTGTATCTCCAAATTGCTCCAGATTACATGCAATTGGATCATACTTTGAAGGTATAGACCGAAGTAGTTTCTCTACTATACTTTGCTCTTTAACCTTCTGACCAATGTTTCTCATGGTTGTCACCACAGATGTAAGTCGGTTTACAAACTCATCCACTGATTCAGAATTGTGCATTTGCAATCGATCAAATTCATTGCGAAGTTGATTCATCCTCGCACTCCGGAATTTCTCATTGCACACATGGACGCTTTTCAATGCATCCCATGCTTCCTTTGCTGTTTTCTTATCAGCAACTAGGATTAACAAAATCATCATTTAAAGCTTGATAGATGAAGGATAGTGCTACCTTATCCTTACGCTTATCAACTGGATGAACTGCATCTTCTTCTGGCTCAATAGCATCCCAAACTCCTTGCGCATCTAGGAAGGCTCGAACTCGAATTGCCCATGTGGCAAAGTTTCCTCCTTTTTGCAAAATTGGACAGCAACAAAGACTTCCTCCTCCTCCACCCGAAGAAGGCTTGAATCCTCCTGATTCTACCATACTAGTCGTGGGAGTCTTTCCGATTACCGAAGACTCCATTTGCACTTTCTTCATGGTTGCAGAATTACCTTCACTTGGTAATGCTTTCTAACAATGCACTCTTATTTTGTTTGGTTATTTCTTCAGAAACTTGTTGCTTTCAAATGGTATGGCTCTGATACCAAATGTAAGACTAACACTTAGTAACAATAGCAACAATGAACAAGAAGATCACAGTAAAAGCAGAGAGTTCACTAATAAAGAATTCCGAAGCAGTAGTTCTTTGCCTACTGCCCTGTTTCCATTGTATTGAAAAGGAAATAATTTCAAAACTGTTCATGGCAGTTTTAACTGCCAAACAACTGCAGTATCTATATGAAAATATTACTACATTACATGTAATCCATTACATGTATTATATCAGAATATAGACAAGCTTATACTTTCTACAGGATCAACCAGGTAGCACAACATAGACGACGCCCCGGCGCCCGCGGCACACGTCCGAAACACCGCAGAGGGCGCACTACGGACGGGCGCAAGACAAGGAGCCGAGGGTCGTCCGAGCAGAGGGCGACCGACCTCCAATAAGACCTTACGCGGGGGGGGGGCGGGGGGCCTGCAGACCCCCGCCCAGCCGCAAGGAGCATTTCCCGAGTCCGAGAGCGCTTACGGCAGCCACCGAAAGGGACGATCGGGGGATGACAGCGCCAAGGCACAAATCGATCTGACCAAGCTAACGGGGCAAACGTTTGCGTAGCCGCTCGCCGCAACCCAGAAGGGCAGAGGGCAAGCGGAGGCACTTTATGTAGGCAACCTTCACACCACTTTCCGTAGGAAAACAACAATACATCGCACAGGCAGGCTCTAGAGGAACGCACGCGGTAGCGCAGTCGGGAGGGACAGCGAAAGGAGGGAGACGACGACGGACGGCTGCACGGTTGTAGGGAGCACATCGACGCACAAAGACCCATCACGCCTCAGGTGCTGGAACGGTCATTCCGCCATCAGGACCAACCGGCGCCCGCAGGCCACTCGGCCGGAGACAAGAGCCAAGGGGTCAGAACGGCTGGTCGAAAGACAAAACTCCGCCAAGCACAAATCGAACGGGTCCAACGACGCCCGAAGGAGGGGCAAACTGGGTCAAAAACTAGAAATACGCAAGGGCAGACGCCGCGCGACGGAAAGAAAAGCCAGAGGGCAAACCCAGACCTCGATTGCGATTCCAACGACCGCCCGGCCGACCGGCACGCGCCCGCATCGCAGGAAGGGTGGGATGGAACGCACGAGGGCGATCAGAAATGCACCCCCGACTGCCCGACCGCTCCACCCCACACTACCTGGAGGCCTGGTTCACCTTGGTACCACGCGGGAGGTGACCAGGAGCTGAAACGGCGCAACTCTGGACATTCACGAAATCCTTCGGACGGACACGGTAGGATCCCGAGTGCGCACGGGAAAACTAAAATCCAACACCGATCACCGCAGCATGGACGAACGACCCAGCGTGCAGCCAACGAGGGCGCACGGAGGGCCTGGGCGGAACGTGACCGTGCGAGCGAACAGCATCAGGCGCCCGAGGTCGCCAAGGGACGGTGCAACCCAACCCCACACTACCCGGAGGCCTCGTCCACCTTGGTACCACGCGGGAGGTGACCAGGAGCTGAAACGGCGCATCTCCGGACATTAACGAAATACTCCGGACGGACACGGCAGGATCCCGAGTGCTGCACGAGCAAACTCAAATCCGAGACCGATCAACGCAGCATGGACGAACGACCCAGCGTGCAGCCAACGAGGGCGCACGGAGGGCCTGGGCGGAACGTGACCGTGCGAGCGAAAGGCATCAGGCGCCCGATGTCGCCAAGGGACGGTGCAACCAAACCCCACACTACCTG